>JZKD02S0836500.1:145294-155599 GCA_000966675.3 Picea glauca
GTAAAAGGAGGTTGCCCCCTCGAAGAGGCTTATTATCAGAAATTATCTCTTTTTCAAGGCGTTGAGTAGTTTTCCTGAGGTTTTTCTATGCTATATTGATGTTTGGTTCTTAACAAAGTCCCTGGTAAACAAACTCTTTCTTAAGAAGAAATAGTACCTCCTTGTGATGAATGATGGAAACTTTGTGACAAAGCATCTAAATTCTATTAACATTATGGTAAGTCAATTAGCCTCTATCGATATTAAGATGTACGAAGAAGATAAATGCAATGCCATGTTAAGTTCTTTTTTAGATTCATGGGATACTTTGATTGTAGTTATTATTAGTACCACTCAATCTACAATAAAGTTTTAGGATGTAGTTGCATCTTTGTTATCATAAGAAAAAAAGAGAAAATCCACAAAGTCACTTAACAAGGATTCCTTGTTTGTGAGAGGTCAATCCTGGGATAGAAATAGAAGTAAGTATAGGGATAGATTGAAACCTAAAGGGAGGTCTAATTCTCCAAGAAAAATTGAAAGAAATTGTTGGAAATGCGGTGAAGTTGGGCATATGGAGAAAGATTGCAAATTTTAAAATATTGATAAAAGTAAGGATCTGGTGATGCTCCTTCCACAAAACTAAAGACCTCCTCATAACTAAATGGATGGGATGTGCACTTAGCATTTACATATACACACCCAAATCATTTTGCATGGTTTATTGACTCGGGTGCTTTTTTTCATATGACTCAAGAGCAAACATCATATGATGTGGAAGGGTCAAGCTAATGCTTAAATATGGAAGGGTTAAAACTCTACCTAGAGTTATACACCCCATAGGGAGTGGTTCTATGAACATGAAAAGTATGATGGAGGTGATGCCCTCTTGGGAGATGACTCGAGAGAAAAGATCATATGATGTGGAAGGGTTAAACCCCCCCTAGAGTCTATATTTTTTAGGCTAGCCAAAAATCTTGTACATGTGAGTAAGATGAGTGATGTAGTTGTGCATACAATATTTGAAAAGTAGACATGCAATATTATTTGAGGATTCATGGTATTGGAAATAGGAGTTCAGATTGGAACCTTGTACAAGTGTTGGGAAGCACTATGAGTGATGAGTGCAACTATTTCATTTTTTTTGAGGTGAGAAAAGAAGACATGACCCCTACTCTCCTTGTAGAGAAAGTAATGCTTTGGCATCAAAGATTGGGACATATCAAAGAGAAGGGTCTTCGACTTTTGTATAATAAAAGTATAGTTGAAGGAATTTCCAATCACTACTTACATTTCAATTTCTCTGAACATTGTATTTATGGTAGATAGAATCATGTGAAATTCCAAGTGGTGCTAAAATAGAAGAAAGGATTTTTCAGTTAAGACATAGTGATGTGTTTGGATCAACACAAGTTCCATCACTAGGTAAGTCTCTACGCTATGTCTCATTTAAAGATGATTTATAGAGGAACACATGAATATATTTCCTCTAGAAAAAATTCAAGGTTTTCAGTAAATTCAAAAGTTTAAGGGTCTTGTGGAAAACCATATAAAGAAAAAGACAGGGGTGTTAAGGACATGTAATGGTGGAGAATTATGTGGAAATAAATTCAAGTAACTTTTTGAGTAGGAATACCAAGGAAAAGGTGACTCCATACACCCCTCAATATAATGGAGTTGTAGAAATAATGAATATAACACATATGGAAAAGGTAAGGAGTATGCTCAGTGGTTAAGGGTTAGCACAAGAACTATGGGTATAGGTAGTGGATAGTGCATGCTATGTGGTAAATTGATCATCTATATTAGTATTGGTTGATAAAACTTTGCATGAGGCATGGTCTAGTAAAAAACCCTTTTTTGAACATCTCAGAGTCTTTGGTTGTGATGCTTATGTGCATGTTCCAAAGGAGAAAATAATTAAGTTGGACAATAAGGTAGAAATAATGTATCTTTATTGGTTATAAAGATGGTGTAAAAAGATATAATGTTTGGAATGCATAAGTAAGGAAGATTGTTGATAGTTGAGATGTAATCCTCACAGAGATTAAAAGTGTTCCCAAGTAGGAAAAACAACCAAGAGAGGAAGAACCACGAAGGATGCAAATTGAATTGAAAGATAAAGAATTTGACTCAACATAAGATGATGAACCAAATGAGGAGGATCCTTAGACCCCAGTCTTGAGAAGATCAACACGAGAAAAGAGGCAAATAGAAAGGTATATCCCACTCGGTTTTCATTCTACCTTTGTTTTATCTGCTGTTGGTGATGAGCCTAGGACTATCAGGGAGGCAATGCATTCTAAAGAAGGTAAACTTTGGAAGAAGGCCAAGGTTAAAAAAATGGAGGTCTTGAATAAAAATGATCTATGGTATTTGGTGGAGTTTCCTAATGGAAAAAAACCTATTGGTAGAAAAGGGGTGTTCAAAAGTTCAATGTAGAAGGTAAAGTGGATAAGTACAAAATACGCCTAGTAGCAAAGGGATATTCCCAAGTGGAGGGAATTGATTTTTGCGAGACCTTTTCTCCCGTTGATAATTTAACATCCATTAGATTTACTTTGTCTACAATTGTTGCATTTGATCCCGAAGTAGAGTGGATGGTTGCAAAGACAACATTCCTACATGAGGATCTCGAAGAAGATTTCTACATGAAACAACTAGAAGGTTATATTGTGAAGGGAAAGAAGGAAATAGTTTGCAAGCTAAAAAAACCTTATATGGCTTACGAAATCTCCAAGAATGTGGTATCAAAAGTTTGATACCTATATATCAGGACTTGGATTTTCAAGAAGCAAAGTTGATCACTGTGTGTATTCCAAGTAGGATGGTGATAATTTTATTATATGTTCGAAGTAGGATGACGATAATTTTATAATGTGGTATTATATGTCGAAGTATGTTGCTAATTGGAAACAACAAACAAATCATCAACGATGTTAAATCTCAATTGTCCTTTAAGTTTGACATGAAATATCTTGGTGTTGCAAAAGTTATTTTGGGCATGGAAATTAAAGAGATCATGTAAACATGAAAATATGATTAACTTAGAGGAAATATGTTGAGACAATGTTGTAGAGGTTTAATATGCAAAAGAATGTAAATTGATTCATATTCTTGTAGGTGCAAAAGTTATATGTAGAACAATGTTCCATGACAAAAGAAGAGCTAGAGGACATATCTCATGTTCCCTGCATAATTGTTGTTGGAAGTTTCATGTATGTTATGGTTTGTCCTGGACTAAACATTACCCATGTAGTGGGAGTTTTGAGCATATATATGCCAAGGAGGAACATTGGGTAGTTGTAAAGAGAGTCTTCACATATTTGTGTGGCACTTGAGATTATGTAATCTACTACCAAGTCTCGACCAAAAAAAATTATAGATGTACAAGCCTTTTTTTATGCAAATTGGGCTGGATACATTGATCATGGAATATCTACAAGTTGTTATGTGTTTAATTTATTTGGCAAAGCAATCAATTAGATGAGCAAGGGGTAGGTTGTAGTTGCACTCTCAACCATATAAGTTGAGTACACAATAGCCATTGGTGCTAATAAGGAATGTGTGTGGTTGTAGATACTGTGCTCATGTATTAGTTTTGTATAGAAAGCTATAAGGATAGATAGTGACAAACATAGTGCAATCTTTCTTACAAACGTCCTTGCTTATCATTCAAAGGAAAAACATATTGTAGTACATTACCATTTTATTAGAGACATGGTTGGGGAAAAGAAGGTGTTGTTGAAGAAAGTTGACACCTTGGAAAATGTTGTAGATTCATTAACGAATTTTATGAGTATCGAGAAGTTTTCTTGGTGTAGGGAATCAATGGGCTTGGTTGGCCCAAGAAATTGATTTTGTGGCTCTACAAGCCTCATTGCAAAGTATTCAACAAGTGGGAAGATTGATGGGCGTGTTGTATTCTTCACAGTATAGATTGTATGTTAGGGTCCTACCCTAACCTCTCCACTTTAGGCTACATAGGAGTTAGTTAATTTTTTAATGGAACCGTCCTCTTTGAATAAGGCCCATTATATAGTAGTCGATAAGTTATTCAATGTAAAAGGGTCCACTTTACAAGGCACACTAGGTAGTTGGTACCCTTTAGTGACAAGACCATAAATAGTTAGGGTTATTGATATATAAAAGCTATTTATAGAGATAGAAGACTATGCAATGTTTGTCTTGTGTTGTGTATTTGGAGCTTTGCTTGCTGGAATGTTGCCCCACTTTAAGAGGCAAGTGAACATTATATTCTTCTTCACATTATCAATATACAAGGGTATTTTTACATATTTTATTTTATTGTCCCTTATTTCTAGTTAATCTACAATTTAAATATTTACATACTTCGTTGTGCTCCAAGTTTCAAGGGCTAAGGTACACCACAAGTGGTATCAAAGCTCTTTCTTGAGCCAACACGCCTATGAATTTTAGTAAAAAAAATTCCAGGCTAGAGATGTGTTCCAGTGTCTTTAAATAACATAATGATTTGTGTTAAGTGGGTAAAATTGTGGTTGGCGAAGAATACACATAGGAAATACAAGTGGAATGAAGTTGTTGAAAACCCTTGTAACCCCTATTGGCACCCTTTTGAGTAGTATTGCATTAGACAACACCTATATTCATAATCTCACTTCCACCTTCATGTATATTGGAAGTCCCCTAGGTATACACAAAACCAACCCCAGATCAATCGATTGACCATCTTGTTGTTATAGTAGACTGAAAACAACACTTGGGGAGATCACTTTCTAGTACAAGGGTAGTTGGGTTGTACAAATAAGGGCACAAATGAGCCTCCTTAGGTAGTGCTTTGAGATATTGGGTCGAGTACTATTGTTGGATCCTGAAAGTATATCAGATAGCTATAGCACTTGACACTCCTCTACCTCCAAGACTTTGCAAACAACCAATGAAATTCCTACATCTTTGCATCCAAAAGGAATATGAATATTTTGTCACCATTGTAATAATTAGCCAAGAATAACACTCAGAGTATAAAGTGGTCATGTTGGCATCGTTGTGGGAGACCTATCTCAAATACTCCTTGCATCATGTTGATCACAAGAGTGTACCTCTAAAATAACCCTTTTTAGGGTGGAGTTGACAATACAATGATTTGTGGTATATTTGAAAAGACTCCTTTCAGGCTGCTAGTCACAATGGGATAAGTGGAGAATAAAACTTATGTAAAATATTTAGTTGTCCCATGGTTCAAACTCACAACATGACCAACTCGAAGAACCGACCATGGTCCCCACAATAAACCCAACCCACTCAGCTCCAACAACTAGAAGACAAGGTGGCTAACATGGAGTCTTCACTTGGACACGTGGAGTAAACAATGAAAAACTAATATCCCCCTGAAATTCGTAGGGAAACACTTAAACATTCATGTAGGAGAGCCACACATTGATTCAACCAAAGAGGAATTTACTACCCCTGAAATACATGTAGCACCCATGTTTCGGGATAACCATCGCCCACACTTTCAGGATCACAATTCATGGCTATGTTGTAACACACCCGACCCCTAAGTGCTCTTTTAAGGGGTGGGGTATCATAATTTTGCTTTCCTTAACTTTCTCTAGTCTCCCCTTTCTTCATATTGCAGGTTCTTCCAAATTCGCGGGCTCTTTCCTAGCCCCTTTGAAGGATTTGAGTAACAGGCGCTAGCTCTCCAGGCTATCCCCTTCCTTCATATGACCTCAGGCTGTGACCCAACACCTACTCAAAGGGTGCTTCGGAACTTCGGCTTCGAAGGTTTTGGTCACTCCAACTCGCAATTTTGCCAAAGCGCAAACTCCGAACTCATATATCAGACGGTCGAGAAGGATCCATAGATCCATGGTCCAAATAATTTTGCGACTTCAACCTTTAGAGGTTTTGGCCTCTCTAACATGCAATTCTTTCGAATGTGTGAACTCTGAACTAGCAGATCAGACGATTGAGACTTATCTCAAATCAATGGTCTATGTCTTCCCCAGGCTCCGGGCTTCAGAGAATCCATCTCCTTTACGATGATTACCAACATTCGTCGAACTCACGAAGACTGAAGGAATCGAGGCGTTAACGCCTGTGCTCCTTCTTCAAATCTAATGCTCATGACAACCCTTGGATCCTCCCGTACGGATCTCATCCGTTCATCTTTGAAACGAAAGGATATTCCCTTTCGATACTTGAATCTCACTATCCTTCCTTAGCTTCATCAGTTATGAAGGACTTAAGAGCTTGGCGCTCTTTCTCCTGAACTTAACACTTAGAAGGGTCTTCTGCACACCCCTTGCGCTCCTTCATCAAGTCTAGAACTTAAGATGTTCTCGACGTCTGCCCGCCTCATAGAGACTCCGTGCATATTTTCACTACCTCTCGTGAGCTTAATAGACCCCATCCTCTCGGAGACTCAGGGCAACTAGGAGTGTCAACATGCACCCGTGAAAACCGTGGCCAAGGTCGACGAACTCACAACCCACTTATTTTAACTTAAGCCACCACAGGGCTCAGGCATTTACATATACAAATCAAACAATTCCATACTTACTTAAATACACAATTTAAACAAGAATAAAGAGATATAGTATAATCATTAAGCAAACATGCACATCCCTGAGTCATTCATAGGATATCCAACTTTATTACATAGTTACAACTCAATTACACAGGGTATGAGAATACTTATCTATTACAGGTTGCAGTCATCTAACTGACTGTGGATGTGTGCCTTTCCTCCCAACCATAGGCTCAGAGGCATTCATTCTTAGCACTCTGACCACCCCCGTACCAAGCCATGATATCACTAGGGAACTATGACATCTCTTGGAGACCTTTTCTCTGTCACAGTATCCCTATGAGGTTTATTAGATACTTCCTCAGCATCAAGCTCACGTTCGGGTCCTTTAGGTCGTGTTCTCTACACTTCCTTTGGGTTCGCACATCTCCTTCCGAGCTTGTGCTCTTGTCTGGTGTCCCTCCTCTCTTACCACCCCCCTATATGTATCTTACCTTCCTTCTATGGTTGGGAGGTTTTTCGACCTATCCTGTTCCTTCTGTCAGAAGGAAGCTCGAGTCTGCAAGTCTCTATGGTACTTCGGGCTGACAACCCATGTTTCCATTCATGGGGGTGGTTGATTATTCAACCACCAATCCTTTGCTTCATTAACTGATTCTTTCCTCTAGAGATATCATGGATCGTACTTCAAGGCTTCACCCCCCAACAGTTAGTTATGGGCAATTTAACAATAATACATTTACATCATCCACATGCCTTAGCATGGTAATCCTATTTTATGATTAATTACAAGTTGGGGGAAACAAGGGTGTTACAATTCCATCCCCCTTAAAGGAACACTGTCCTCGATGTTCTTTCTCATAAACACTTATCATGCCTTTCTCTTTTAGCCACTTCAGAAGTCTTGACCTTTGTCCTCGGTGAGGTCCTTTTTCAGACTCTTAATCTTTGTCACCTGCCTTCAATAATTCTTAGACAACAAGCACATTAATCACAATTTTATGCGAAAACATCTTACTATTGTTCAAAAATCAAGAGGAAAATTTCATAATCTAGCACAATACTTATCTGTGCAATTCGTGGGGTTGCATCCACATGGCTTTCTTGTTATCCAAGCTCACTATTTTTCCCAGATATACCCATTGTGTGCATGATCCCAATCAATAGTTTACAAGAACTATCAGAGTCTCCTTTTCCTTGCTGTCACTCACCCTCCAGGCCCAGGCTCAGGCATCCCCTTCTCTGCTATACAGTGCCTTGGGTGATCCATCTTGCCTTGCCAAGGATTTCTCGCAAAGAAAGAATTTCAAAGACTTCATCGAGTCTTACAGTTGAGGCATCCCTCAGACTTGCTTTGTCGAGGCATCCCTCTGGCTTGTGTTACCTCAACACAGCATATTCTAGGCGATCATGGCTTACCATGGGGCTCTCATGGCTCAACAATAGCCATTTTTCATGTTTTTACAGCTTGACAGTCTTCATCTGTCCTTTCTGGACAGATCTTTTCTTCTCACCCGTATCACAGACATACATAAATTCATGAGACATCATCATAAATTTTAAATTCAAATTTTTCTTGTAAATTTGTCACCCACAGATTTCCAATTCCACATTTTGTTTTCATATTTGTTCTACAGAGGAACCAGATTCATAATTATGGGACTTTCCTTCCCATGGCATTTTGGCTGAGCAAGCAATTGGTCTTCCTTATGGCTTACAACGCTGCCATATCCAAGACTCTTTCTTCTCGCAATTCATTCCTTAGCTAAACAAATTGTTAGTTCTCATGCACATTATATTTCCGTTGCATACTTGTAGTGGCTCACAAACAATTTCAAAATTGTGCATACTAACAATCAAATTTACTTTCTCAAAATGGAAATACCATTCCTTGCAGTTTGGCTCAGCAGGTAATTGGTCTTCCTTATGGGCTTACAACACTACCATATCCATGGCCCTTTTCTTCCTGCAATTCATTATTTTCACAGCCAAACAAACTGTTAGTCTCTCATGCATCCATGTATATATTCAAAACCATGCATACTAACAGTTCATCACATCTATATAAACATGAAAAGGGAATCCCATTCCTTGCCTATGCCTCATTTCAACATACCAAACCTTTCAAAATGTAATTCAACATTTCAAAGGATTTAACAAATGTGCCAATATTCATGGCCACATTCATACCCAATGCACTCTTGCATTGATTTCAAGTTTGTCACATTTTATGAAAGGTTCTTGGCCATGGTGTGTTGGAATTTAACCAACCTTTTCATCATATGGCTTATTCATTTTCATTCATTCTTACATCAAGACTATACTTCTTGCTATAGGTCGATCATGATCCCAAATCAGTACACATGAAACTTTAAAGTTTCGCATGAATGGACCCAAGCATTATGTCTTCATTAGTAACCAGGGTGCCAACACTCGTAGCCACCCAAGAAATTATCTTTTTCTTAATACCTCTATAACTTAAGTAGAGTTCTAGAAGGTCCTCCTTCCTTAATGGGAAATCCGTCGTCTTCCCTCTTATGTAAACATGCATTTCCTCAATGCATTCCATGCAATGTGCTAACTATGATCACCTTGATTCCCATAGATCCAGTCCCCACGACCACTTTCTAATCGTAGAGTGCTAAACTCTATCCTTGACTGGCCCGAAGAAACTCCGTTTTCTCTTCATGCGATCGAGAGTTGTGACCTCAGCTTTATTCTTTTCAGGCGTTATCCTTTCAGCGCCCGTGTCTAGGCGCTATGATCCTGGCTTAACCTTTTGTCTGCAATTCGATGATGAATATCTATCTTCCCCCAGATCCAACGCTTGCAAGGGATTGCGAAACCTCAACTAGCTCGCGGTTTAATTCTCCTTCCGATCTTTGCAATGAATACGGGTCGTCCGATCTACGATCAGACCCCAAACTCGAAACAAAACTATATTGAATTTAATTTACGGGTACAGGTCTTAACATTAACCCACATGCATATACCTTCCCTACAATGAATATGGGTTGTCGATCTTATCCCTAGATCGATTCTAAACCAGACAATTCCAAATACAACAACCCCGACATAAAAGTATTTGACCAAGAATTTAGACTGAGAGCAGAGCCTCGATTTTCCAAATTCAACCACAGAACCCAATCATAGTACGAGTTTACGTGGTATTAATGCATGGGTTCCTTGCAGGTCCACCCATCGATCGTTCATAGTGTTTACGAAATCCCCAATGTGTTCGCTCTTTATCGGAGAGTTCAATCTCTGTAATGAATACGGATCGTCGATCTTATCTAACGACTGGCGTTTGATCCGTTAACTCCAGTGGATCTTGAAATCGATCTGACGGCTGAGATCGGTTTCCTTTCGATGAATGGATCATGTTCACTTCCGTTGTTAGCTACGTGAGGTATTTACCTCCATGTGTAAACCCGATAAGGATAGAATACTCCACGAAGCAAGAAGAAACCTCAATGAATTGGCTAATAACCCTAGAAGACTTGTTGGCTCAAGAAGATCATTTATATTAGGTTATTAGCCTCCAAGAGAAGAAGTCAGCTGGAAATAATATTATACACTAAACAGACAGATACCCAGAATGAGAAGTCGGCCCTGGCATTTAGCCAAAATTAGTATAAATACAGAAGGCCAGTTCTCATTCTGGCGGGCAGTCTCAGAATTGCAAAGAGCGAGTTGTGCACACTGCAGTTGGTAGTTTTGTGCGCAAGTTTATGGGGAAGGTGTTGTGCCAGTTTCTAGGGTTTGGACTATCTGATCAACTCTTTATGATGCACTATCCTTGGGGAAAGGTG
>JZKD02S0836500.1:170061-181376 GCA_000966675.3 Picea glauca
AAATAATAAAAACAATATAAAACATATAAAATATAAAACAAAACAAAACATATAATAAACATAAAACAATTGAAAAAAACAAAAAAACAAACATAAAACAATAAAACAAAAACTAAATCAAAAAATAATAAAACATATAATTAAAAACACCAAGTAAAAAATAATAAACTACCCTAAGTCTACCCCCCGTACATTCATCACATCACAAATCAAAAACAAATCAACGGACATGAAATTTTCCGGACCCTCCCTCACCATCCGAAGTTTAACGAGAGGGGGGGTCCGGAATGGTTGTATTCCAAAACCACCCCTTGGACACTTTTCGGCTCCACATTCTAGCCGACACAACCCCCCCCAAAACCGCTTACCACCTCAGGGAGGGTCCGAAATACCACTTTGCCCCCGAAAAAACCGCTTTTGCAACATTTTGACCAGTTAACTTTAAAAATGAATTTCGGGCAGAATAAACCGAATTTTGAAAAATTGAGAGAGGTTTTTCTCCATAATGGGATGAATAACAAAAACCTCTCTCATTTTTTTCACAGGTGCCACGAGCAGGGAGAATCAAATCCATCTTCAAGGCCCTTTTTTCCAGTTTTTCATTTTTCCGTTACAGTCCTGATTTTGTGGGAGCTGTTACGGCGAGATGGAGGCGAATTTGGCGAAACCAAAGGAGGTTTTTGTCCAGAACATGCCCATATACAATAAACTCCTTTATTTTTTGCCTAGGTGTCAGCATTAAAGAAAAACAGATGTCTGTTCGGACCCCTTTTTTGCAGAAATTTGACCCGTCTTTCATGGTCGACAGTTCCAGATTTTTGGGGATTTCTTGCTATTTTTGGCCGAGGTGGTTGAATTCGATCTCGGGAACCCAAGGAGAGTCTTGTTTATATATTGTATGGAATCAAATGTGCAGGGGTTGATCTCACACACAAATAGGCTGTGAGCATTGTAACTTCTATCAAGAGATTTCCAGAAATATAAAGAAATGTTTCACAGGATTCCTGCATGTTAGCTATTGGTGAAGTTTTCCCCTCGTCGTTGAATGTTTATCTGCCTTTTTTATCGTTGTGTTTTCTATCTGATCTTTTAAAAAGGAGTTAAAGTTACAGGATTTATCTTTGCATACCCTGTTTTCTGACTTTTAAAAATCAAAATGTTTGTCTTCTGATGTTATAGTGAAGAAATTCTTAAATGCTTCTTTACTGTGATTGATAATCTCACATTTTCTGCTAATCCATCGCTTATTCCCAAAGAATACAATAGTTGCATTATCTCGCCCTGTGAAAAGACTTCTTATAAACTGTTCTTTGATCTCTATCTTTATGAATAGACCCCATAGCCCAATGGAAGCGTGAAACCTTTTCCAACCAATCTATAGAAAACTCCAAGAACATAACCTATTCTGCATAAGTAGCCTAATATCCTATTTCAAACAAATCTAAATTTGACAGAGAGATCCCTCTCTGAGTCTCGGATGGCTAGATCCCTGACTCGAAGTGGTTTTGATGTTGCCTCTATGACTACCTCCACAGCCTTGGGCAAATTACATAGTGCTAACATACTCTTTCATTTATTTATATTAGTATTTCTTGAGGAAGTGGATTGCATTCCCCTCAAGCTATCATTCAAAATAGAACTTTCATGACTCTTTCAAATGGGGTCAACCATACATCCATGGTATTCATTCAATCTTGGCAAGTGCAATGCTTGCCTCACATTTCACTGATCTAGGCAGTCACCTTGTGCCTTTAGTATACCTATACTCTTACATCATACATGCGCATCACTTGTACATTTAATATCATTCATACCTAACTAATATTAAAAATCAGGCTTCATACAGGGAAGCTTCACAATGCATTAAATCCATGCACTCAAGCATACACACACAACTAAGTATTCATCATAACAACATAGTGTTATCAGTAGTGTTATTTAGTTAGAGATTCCAATCGCTTACATGACTAATCTGACAGTTATAACTCATACTGATGTTGCCTTCTCTTTATGGCAATAACCAACCAAGGTCACTTTCCCTTTTATACTATAACAGCTGGCAAGGAAACCTTCTTGCCTCAACTTCTATAGGACTTACCCATCTCACCTTACCTCTAGTCACGAGGAGTTATACACTTTGAGTTTAATATAAAGCAGTAATTATACTGCCAAGGGTCCTACCTGATCCTATCATATTCCTTTAAGCCCACAAAGGTATTAACCATTATATAATCAACCACATTCAGTGCTCGAGGTTCCAACTGCCCATGCTTAGAGGCAATGTTATGAACACCGGGTCATCCATCCTTCGGGCTTCAACTACCCTTGACATACCATGCCACCTTCAACTATCCACATTCAAGTCTTGTTACTAATGTCAATTAGCATATCCCTACTCCGGTAAGAGTAGTTATCACTTTGACAAAGGGTTAAAGAAATTCTTCTGCTAAAATTCAACAAGAATTCCAAAAATCATAGGTTCAATCTGCAGTCCTTCTCCTCAAGGAGTAAATGTAGATAACAATACCTCTTTATGTGACTCGTGCATGAGCCCAAGCAAGCCAAGTGTTGTAACCATGCTCTGATAGCAATTTGTAACACACCCAACCCCTAAGTGCTCTTTTAAGGGGTGGGGTATCATCATTTCGATTTCCTTAACTCTCTCTAGTCTCCCCTTTCTTCATATTACAGGTTCTTCCAAACACGCGGGCTCTTTCTTGGCCCCTTTGAAGGATTTGAGAAATAGGTGCTAGCTCTCCAGGCTAGCCCCTTCCTTCATATGACCTCAGGCTGTGACCCGATGCCTACTCAAAGGGTGCTTGAAAACTTCGGATTTGAAGGTTTTGGTCACTCCAACTCCCAATTCTCCCGAAGCGCGAACTCCGAACTCATAGGTCGGACGGTCGAGAAGGATCCTGAAGGATCCAGAGATCCATGGTCCATATCACTTTGCGACTTCAGCCTTCAGAGGTTTTGGCCGCTACAACACACAATTCTTCCGAATGTGCGAACTTTGAACTAGCAGATCAAATGACTGAGACTTATGTCAAATCAATGGTATACGTCTTCCCTGGGATCCGGGCTTTAGAGAATCCATCTCCTTTACTATGATTACCAACATTCGTCGAACTTAGGAAGACTGCAGGAGTTGAGGCATTAACGCCTGCAGTCCTTCTTCAAATCTAACGGTCGTGACAACCCTTGGATCCTCTCGAACGGATCTCGCCCATTCATCTTCCAAATGAAAGGATATTCCCTTTCGATACTTGAATGCCGCTATTCTTCCTGAGCTTCATCAATTATGAAGGACTTAAGATCTTTGCGCTCTTTCTCCTGAACTTAACACTTAGAAGGGTCTTCTGCACACCCCTTACGCTCCTTCATCAAGTCTAGAACTTAAGAGGTTCTCAACCTCTGCCCGCCTCATAGAGACTCCATGCATATCTGCACTACCTATCTTGAGCTTAACGGACTCCATCCTCCTGAAGACTCAGGGCAACTGGGAGTGTCGACATGCACCCATGAAAACCGTGGCCAAGGTCGACGAACTCACAACCCACTTATTTTAACTTAAGCCACCACAGGGCTCGGGCATTTACATATACAAATCAAACAATTCCATACTTACTTAAATACACAATTTAAACAAGAATAAAGAGATACAGTATAATCATTAAGCAAACATGCACATCCCTGAGTCATTCACAGGATATCCAACTTTATTACATAGTTACAACTCAATTACACAGGGTATGAGAATGCTTATCTATTACAGGTTGCAACTAGCTAAATGACTATGAGTGTGTGCCTTTCCTCCCAACCATAGGCTCAGAGGCATTCATTCTTAGCACTCTAGCCACCCTCATGCCAAGCCATGATATCACTAGGGAACTATGCCATCTCTCATAGACCTTCTCTCTGTCACAATATCCCTGCGAGGTTTATTAGATTCTTCCTCAACATCAAGCTCACGTTCAGGTCCTTTAGGTCTTGTTCTCTACACTTCCTTTAGGTTCGTGCATCTCCTTCCGAGCTTGCACTCTGGTCTGGTGTCCCTCCTCTCTTACCATCCCCCTATATGTATCTTACCTTCCTTCTATGGTTGGGAGGTTTTTCGACCTATCATGTTCCTTCTGTCATAAGGAAGCTCGGGTCTGCAGGTCTTTGTGGTACTTCGGGTTGACAACCCATGTTTCCATTCATGGGGGTGGTTGATTATTCAACCACCAGTCCTTTCCTTCATTAACCGACTCTTTCTTCTAGAGATATCATGGCTCATACTTCAAGGCTTCACCCCCCAACAATTAGTTATGGGAAATTTAGTAATAATACATTTACATCGTCCACATGCCTTAGCATGGTAATCCTATTTTATGATTAATTACAAGCTGGGGGAAACATGGGTGTTGCATCTGTTTTTCAAAGAATCGATATGAACAAATTTGATGGGTCAGATCCCTCGTGATCGATTATCCAAATGGAACATTATTTCCCTCTCCATGGCATTATTGATGACCTACACAAATTACACATGGGGGTCTTATATTTGGATGTTCAACGTTGCAAATGATATAGGAAGTCTTATAAAGGATACAATGCTTGGACCTAGTTTGTGAAAATACTTTATGCTCATTTTGAGCATGACACTCACCATTTGGAACACTTGAAAAAATTATGTCAAACATGCATAGTTATGGAATATATCACCGCCTTTGAGAAATTGGAAATCCGCACACAGGGCCAAACTAATTTGTTTTTTAGATAATGTTTCATCAATGTTATTAAGGAAGCAATTAAAGCACACCTCATGATGCAACGCCCACAAACGTGGCTGGAAGCTCATGACAAAGCCAAATAAGCTGAGAAGTGATTAATGCACAAACCAAGAGATCATTATTCACCACTTGCCCTAACCCCTCTTTGGCAACTAGCCCCAACTCATCCAACTCAGAGCCAATCCGCATCCATGAGTTATCTCCCGAAGAGATGACAACACATTAATGCCTCTATCTTTGTTATCATTGTGATGAGTGATATTTCAAAAGGCACAAAATGTAAATATTTTTTTATTTCAAATGGATGTATCTCCACGTGACTACTCAAAGGACATTCTTGTTGAAGATACTCATAAACCAATGTTAGAAGACACCACCCCATCCATGGAAGATGAAGCCCCCTTGCAAGCTCCTTTCGAGGAACCCCAAATTTACTACAAGGAAAACACCTTGTAGCAAAGGTTTTTAGTATTACAAGATTGGGAAAATTTTTCAAGAAAACCTTTGCTATAGCCTTTGCTGTTCGCAGTGGAGGTTTTAACGGATGTTCCATATATCAAAAAAAAATTGTGCGGGCGAATGTTTTAGTGGACATTTTTAATTTTTCTTTTTTCTTTTTCTTTTTTTGGTACTTCTATTGGTAAAATGAATTAGTGCATGCTTATGTAACATGCACCGATGCATACATAAACCTAAAAAGCAACGGTGCTTGTATAACTATTACGCATCGGTTTAATCTTTTTTTGTTGTATGCAGCACCAATGCTTGTATAAATATTACGCGTTGGTTTCGTCTTTTTGTTGTTGTGCAACATTGGTGCTCATATAAATATTACGCACTGGGTTGTTCCTTTTTGTTTCGTGGCACACCGATGCTCGTATAATTTGTATGCATCGGTGCCAATATCACCATGTGCACTAGAGCGAAGTGAAATTTTGAACAATTGATGTGAGATGTCAACGTCATTCTTTGTTACTAAGCACCAATGCATATATTATATTTAAAGCATCAGTGCATATATTATATGTAAAGCACCGGTGCAAATTGTAATCATTTGCACCATAATATTTTGAAACGTTAAATATAATCATATGTTATGTCGTTTAAAACAACAACGTTTTTTCACAATTTTTAGCATTAGTGCTTCAATGTAATTAATAAACATCAATACATATAACTCATCAAAACACACCAATGTCTATTTTATGGCACACACCGTTTAGTGAGTTCAAAAGAATACAATACACCGATATGTATATATTTTACTTAATTGTTTTTTTACAAATTTTCAATTAATCATCTCAAAATCAAATATTTTTATAATAATATAGTTTTTTATTTTTGTTTTTGTGTTTTGATATAATGATTACATTAATGCATAATCCAACGGATTACACCTCTGTTATTTGTAACAATGTAAATCATCCATGTATTTATTAATCAAGAACACAACATTTTCAACATTCGACAATGCAATAAAATAAGAAACCCATTTTATTATATATGAATAGGAGACCCATCGTCATACAAAATGGGACAACACAAAGGTCCACAATAACCAAAATGCAACCAATATGTAAATGTTACACCTATTGGTAATTGAGACAATATGCCAAGTACATTAAACAAAATCCTCGATTTTCACATACAAATATTCCCAAACATACAACTTGCAGTAGCATTCAATTATATTGATTGACATTCATCACTTGAACTATTGTCATCGCTCGAGCTATGTGCATGACTCATTTCTTCATCACTTGTAGGAGATATTGTACTTTGGTTATTTAACCAAACGTTTTCTTGGTTGGCTTGTTGTTTATGTTCCACTTCTTCATGTTCCATCTACAATCATAGAAATAAAGTGTGATAAGTATATCTACATTTATATAGTAGAATATACATGATTGCGTAAATAAAAAAGTGTATCATAGCAGCGAGTGTTTCATAAATAATACACATTATTTCGAAGCAATGTTGCATTTTGTCTCTCAAATTCTCTTTTGTTGGTTGTACTCCATACTTTGTTTCCTGCATGTGTTAATACATCCGGACCAAGCACAATCAATATAATTAATATAAAGGTTTCTTGTTGTTCCATTAATTATAACACAAGGAAAGTTAAACAACATCGCTACTTACAAATTGTTCAATTAAACCTTGATAATTCAACATATACTCACAATCCATACTTAACCCAATGTCTATCAATTCTTCGGTTGGCTCTTCTTTGTATGCCGGTGTTGGAAATATTGTTGTGATTGATGTGAAAGACAGGGGGATCCTAGAAATGTCCAAGATAAAGATTGCAAGATGGAGATTGTTGAAAGTATTATTTTTGGTCAGTTTGGATACCATATCTTTGAAATTTTTTTTACCCTACATACCTAGCTCAAATTGGAGAACAAGTTATATGGTTGGAAAGCTTATTCTGATACTTTTCCAATGATATATGACATTCTTGCGATGTTGCAATGTGCATTGTTTTGAGGTTGTGATTTTGCCACTAGTGGATGTTGTCGTCAATGGATGTTGTCAATAGTGGATGTTGTTATGAGTGACTGCATTCTAGGAATGATGTTATGAGGCTTGATAGGGTTTGAAGGAGTGTCTGTGGCGTGAAGCATGTAGGTGAAGTCAGAAGTACTCTATGTATGAATATCTTGGATTGATGTCTACATATATCCTATTGAGTTGGTGCTCAGTTGAGGAAATTGGTGTCTCTAGTAGGTTGGTGTCTACATCTTGTTGAGTTGGTGCTTAGTTAAGGAGATTGGTGTCTCCAGTAGGTTGGTGCCTACAATATTTGTAACAATATGTTGGTGCCTACAATCATTTAAAAACATAAGTTTATGATTTTCTCCCGATTGGGTTTCCATGTTAAACTATGTGCATTGTTATTTGAGTTTATATGTGACTAATGTTTCTCAGCTAATGAATGATTGATTAATGGTTAAATAAAGTGAAAAGTATTGTATATCGATTCACNCCCCCCCCCCCTCTCAGTATAAGCATAAGTTCAACAATTGGTATCAGAGCGGGTTCCTTCAGAAACAATTTAACCATTGGAAGGCAGATCTTGAGCACATATGGACTGTAAGGAAGGTTTCCCTACAAATATAGCTCCTTTTTTCTATGGAACAAGCTATGCAATAAGAATGAAGATATATTTGCAAGCCCTTGGATTTGGTATTTGGGGATCAATCACAACAAGTTATACAGATAAAACTAAGAAGGAGTCAAGTGAAAACAATGAAAAAGCAATGTAGGTCATCTTGAGTGGACTACCAAATTCTGATATTGTCAAGGTAATGAAGTGTACAATAGATAAACAGATTTGGGGCAAGCTACAAAAAGCTTACGAAGATAGATCCAATGAAGAGAGATCTAGTGATTGTTCTTGTTGTGAGTTAGAGACAGAAGAAAATATTGATGGGGAAGTGAATCTTGAAGCAAAACTCATTAGTGACTTAGAAGAAATAGACAGACTTAGAAAAATGAATATAAATTTGAAGGAGAAATTGTAGAAACATGGAAAGAAGGATCATGATCCTGAAGAAAAAAAGAAGATAATTATCAGCCTAAATATTCAGCTAGAAGAAACAAAATAAAAAGAAGCAATGAAAATTCAGCTGAAAGAAAAGGAAGAAACTCATGAGAAGGTAGAGTATGAAGTTGTCTCATTAAAAGAAAAATTGAAGATGTCAAATACTCAGTTGAAGTTTGAAAAGAGCATTGAAACTTTAAATGAGATCCTTAGTTGCCAAATGTCACCATTCATAAAGACTGTCTTGGCTATGATGAGAATTAGAATACTCAAGAAGAAAAGCCTAAAAGGTATGCTAATATTCTCAAAGGCTCCATCAATAATGAAGGCAGGAGTAGGAAAGGAAATGTTGACCAACATAATTTTTATTCTTCTCACAAGAACAACAAGAACGAGTCCAAAAGAGTTGTTCCACCAAGAAGGTCTTTCTTCAACCAGTACCTAAATCTCTTTCTTGGTTATTGTTTTTCTTGCAATAATTTTGGTCATAAAGCAATAGATTGTAGAGCTTACACAATAAGTGACCATGTGAGAAACAAAAATAGAGGTCCTTACAAAACCTCAAGGGATGATTATGTGAGCAAAAAAACTAAAAGTTCTCATGGGTTTGCTAACATAAACTACAATTCATTTGCTCCTCTACTTGATTACAATATTGAATGTTATAAGTGCAACAATTGTGGGCACATAACACGTGATTTAAAAGCAACATAACAAAGTATCCTAAATAGAACAAGGAAGAAGATGTTCTTGCCAAACACAAAGAATTATACTCAAAGGTTTGGAAAAGGAAGCAAAAGCAAGAAAGAGTAAGAGATAAAATTGTTTGTTATGAGAAAGGTTGTGATTAGATGAAGAAGTCATGGAGATTCATTGTTTTGATTCTAACTTGAAACATGTACACCCCATTTCTAGAAAAGGTAAGGCTTGACATTTCCTTGTGAAGATGGAAATTAAAGTTTACAATACTCTTTTGGACAAGATAAGTCATCTATTTGGTCCTTGTCAAAAAGGAATGTGGAGGCATAAATAGATTCAAATAAAGTCAATACTAAAGCTTCACCCTCTTTAGATGATCAATGTCATGACTTTGGAGTGGAAGGTTTGATCAATAAAAACAATCAAATAGAAGGATCATTGTTGGATACTTGTAGCAGAGACAACTTGGATAATGATCAATTAGAGATATACTTTTAAATTTCAATTTGGAGTGCTTGAAGGGAAGCACAAGCTCAGGGGAAGCAACACTTTGTCATTTATTTCAAAGGGGGAGAAGTTTAAGATAGAGGAAGAATTGTAGACACAAGGAGAGTTGTAGACATGGAGGGTATTACATAATTGACTAAGGGTTGTCGTCAATGACAAAGAGGAAAATTGTTTGAAATATTGTTGTCATTGATGTCAAAGACAAGGGGAGCCTACAGATGTCCAAGATAAATATTACAAGCCTACAAATTTCCAAGATAAAGATTGCACGATGGAGATTGTTGAAAGTATTATTTTTGGTCAGTTTGGATACCCTATCTTTGAAGACATTTTTACCTTACATACCTAGCTCAAATGGGAGCACAATTATATGGTTAGAATGCTTATTTCGAGACCTTTCCAACGAAATATGGAATTCTCGTGATGATTTCGTGTGCACTATTTTGAGGTTGTGATGTTGTCATTAGTGGATGTTTTTGTTCGTAGATGTTACCATCAGTGATTGCATTCTGGGAATGATTCTATGAGGCTTGCTAGGGTTTGAAGGATTGTCTATGGATTGAAGCATGTAGGTGAAGTTAGAAGTACTATGTGTATGAAGATCTTGGAATGGTGTCTACACATATTCTATTGAGTTGGTGCTCATTTGAGGAGATTGGTGTCTCTAGTAGGTTGATCCATACATCTTGTTGAGTTGGTGCTCAGTTCAGGAGATTGGTGTCTCTAGTAGGTTGGTGCCTACATCTTGCTACGTTGGTGCTCAATTAAGGAGATTGGTGTCTCCAATAGGTTGGCGCCTACAATATTTGTAACAATAGGTTGGTGCCTACAGATAGTTATAAAGATAAATTTATGGTTTTCTCCTGATTGGGTTGCCATGTTAAACTTTGTGCATTTTGATTTGAGTTTATATGTGATTATTGTTTATCAACCAATGAGTGATTGATGAATGGTTAAATAAAGTGAAAATTATTGTATACTGATTCACACCCCCCCCCTCCCCTCCCCTCCCACCTCTCAGTATAAGCATCAGTTCAACAGTTAGCACCTATTAGAAGACAACCATGGGCGAGTGTAAATTAATTATTTGACTATGAAGATCACAACAAACATGAAATATTAAGTGAGGCCAAGAACATAAGTACTCACAAACTTTGTGATCTACCCTTTTATTCCTTGTCGTCCTGTTTTATATGTTCAACGAGTTCCATTTTTTTCTTCTTTTGTAACAAAACAATTGAAAATTAATATTTCATGTTATGATTAAATTCAATGTACATAAAATAATAAATGAATGATTACACACCTCTGATGGACGTTGTTGTTGGGATGGCTTCTCCCGTGATGCAATTATGTTCATTTCTTTTACCATCTCCTTGTACAGTTTTTCGGACATCCCTACCGGCATGCATTGGTTTTCCCCTCATTTGTCCATAGGTATTTGCATAATCTTCCTAAAAAACAAAAATAACAATATATATATTTTTAAATCGACATGAAAGTAAATATCGCAAAAAAAATGATTTGGTAATTTTTGGGACATATTATAAAAACATGGTTAGCAATAACACATTTTAAATTATTATTTTTGTTATTGCAAGTCTCACGGGTCTCATTGACCATTACTCTAGCAACGCTTCCTATAGTTTATATATAACATGATTCTTGGAGTCATTGGGTTGATTTTTGTATTGTAAGTGGAAAGCATGCCTATATGTTCTTTCCACTATATCCCTCAAAGTTTTGTAAGATGATGCAGGAGCATCTACGACGTCATGAAACGAGCA
>JZKD02S0836500.1:187421-209234 GCA_000966675.3 Picea glauca
AGAGAGTGGAAGAGCTATTGACTCTTCGGGCCATTGAGAAAGAGAAGGTCCTGGTGATAGCGGCCGTGCCATCGAGGGCAGGTTGCATCATAAGACAATTTTCCCCTCTCGTTAACTTCGAGCACTACTCCAAATAATCTAAGAACCAAATCGTCATCGTTTACATCCTTCATAATTTTTATCTTCTTATGATGAAATTTCTTTCCCTCGCAATCGATCCTTGCACAACATTAAAAAAATGTGAAATGGAGTGTTTAAAACATGTTAGTGACTAATGTTAAGAAATTCATTTTTACTAAAAAGTTAAAGAAAAAATTCACATTGATTACCTTTTGATCCACCTAATTCCTCTCTTTGCAACATTTCCATAAAGATTTTACGCTCTTTTGCACTCATATTGTGAGCAATCTTATCAAGTTTCTTCAAGTTTTTGCTCTACATGTGTAGCCAATACACATCATTAATTTAAACCTACAAATAATTCAAATATGTTAATTTTTTTAATAAAACTTAAAGAACTTGCCTTATTCTCTTGTTGGGATGAGCTACCACTACACTAGATGGAATAAGTTGTTTTCGTTGAATTTATGTCGATCATCTATAAAAAAAATCCAGGAATCATCAAATATAAAAATTACGAAATATTTTTTACAAAATAAGATTTCAGTGCATATAATAAATATTATGCACCAACACCTTAAACATATGTGTACTCACCAGTATATGATTAACTTCTTGTGAAATAAAAAATGTTTTGTCTACAAATTGTTATATTCACGCTGATCTGAATTTATGCAGGAATGCAACAGAATACACAAGTAACCATAAATACAAAGATGCAACGGAAATAACACTTCATTTCATCAATATCAAAGAACTAAAATTTGTTTACAGACATAATGGAAATAAACTAGCTAGGGCTCTGGTAGCTTATCTATGGGAAGAGATGTGGTGGCTACATGCCTTTGAACTTTGTGTTATAATGAGGCTCGAAGGCATATATATTATTGAGAAACAATGGAAAACCCTAAACATCCAAAAACCTAACCGTAGGAGATGAAATGCTAGAATATGGGCCCTGTCGGGGTAAATTGGTACATCAATTTCCCGGGGTCGTAACTTTGGCATACTATCTCCGTTTGACACACATGATACATCATTAGAAAGATCTATCTGAGGACTACAATTCTTAATAGAAAATATCAAGTTCATACTAGATTTATATTTGCTATATGTTTGATGCCCAAAAAACATTGTTCAGGGCCTCAAAATGACTCCGGAAGTTCAAGACCCGAAAAACTGCCAAAAATAGTAAATTGTGCTACAATTAAGGAAACTGAAAAATTGAAAGAAACAATGGTGGGGGTCCAAGTGGAATAGGTGGATGGCCACCAATATCCACATGGATCATTCCTCTCCCCTTAGGAAGCAATGGTCTCCATTGCGCTGAGTTCCTCCATGAGATGAGTAAACTTTTGCTAAACTTGGTCCCTGGTGAGCCACTTGCCCTGGTGAAGGAGTTGTCCTGCTTTGACAACTTGATATAGCTGGATCCTCTGCTAGCAGGTGTTCTTAATATGTGTGTCCATAATTCGATCAGTTGTGTCTTGTTCCATGCAGTTTGGGTTTAACTATGTTGGTGTGAGTTGTTCTGCCATGTCGGATGTGTCGAGTAGAGGTGGAAAGTAGGGCCTAAGGCAATCCACATTGAACACTCGGTGCAGACCAAGGAATGGTGGAATACTGAGCTAGAGGGCATTGTCCCCTACAACCTTGGTGATGGTGTATGGCCCATATCAGAGCAGGTGAAGCTTGCGGTGGGGTCCAACGAGGCGCTCCTTCTACAAATGTAGCCACACTGTGTCTCCCACCAGAAAGTTGTGTTGCACCCGATGCTGATCATGACGCTACTTGTACTAAGCATTGGATCTGTCCAATATGTCATGAACCTGTTGGAGAATGTGCTAAAGGCACTCAATGAAGCTGTTTTCCTTGGCAACTTCAGACTCGACATGAGCCGAATCAACCTGAGTAGCTGCAAATGACATGGCTACATCAATGGGACATAGTGATTGGAATTCCAAGCCCACCTGAAAGGAGCTGTGGTCGGTTGAGCTGTGGAGGGACCGGTTATAGATATGTTGTACATAAGGGAGACTCTCTTCCCATGTGCATGGATGCTTTGAGTTGTACATGTGCAAAATGTGTACGATCATCCCATCGACGACCTCTGTCTGGCCATCAGTTTGGGGATGGAAAGATGTGGACTTGGTGTCCAACATTGACCAGAGGCTGGACCAAAATGTACGGAGGAACCTGCTGTCCCGATCTGAGATGATAGACTGTGGGATCCCAAAGTGTACCCACACTCGTTCAAAGAAGAGTTCAACAGTGGCATCTGCTGTGATATTCTTCTTACAGGCCACCATAATGGCCATCTTCAAGAATCTGTCGATGACCACGAAAACACAGTCATTGCCATGCTTAGTATAAGGAAGGCCCTCCATGTAATCCATGGAGATGGATTCCCAAGGTTGACTATGGGTAGGCATCGAAGTATATAGGCCTTGCTTCTTGATGGTTAGTTTGGAAATGGCACAGGTAATGCATGATATGATGTACTTCCCGACATCCTGTTGAAGGTTTGGCCAATAGAAATACTTCTGTTGTACTGCCACTGTTTTCTTGACCTCAAAATGCCCAATGACTCGACTGTAGTGCGCTTCCCAAATCATCTTGGCACGCTCGCTTGAAGGAACACAAAGGTGTCCCAAGCGACATGGTAGCACATCCTGGAGGTGAAAATTTGGAACTCGATTACCCTCCAAGAACGTCTTGTATGTGTGGCCGAATTCTGGATCACTCTTATAGAGAAGTGACCAATCATATGTATCATGCCCACAAGAGTTGAGCACGGTGGTTGTCGCCACAATCAATGGTCGGCTGAGGCAGTCTGCAACATTATTGGTGTTTCCCTTCTTGTACTTGATGTTCAAATGAAACTGTTGCAAATATGTGGACCACTTTTGATGGTGATCATTTTGCAACTTCCCTTGTGTCTGTATGAACTACATGGGTTGGTGGTCTGTGTGGATGATTGTTTCCTTCCCCAAAATGTAACGGTTCCATTGTCAACAAGCCTACACAATGGAATACATCTCTTTGTCATAAGTGGGATACTTTCGAACTGTGTCAGACAATGTCTCACTATGATATGCCACTGGATGCCCCTGTTGAGTAAGAACTGCCCCAATAGCATAGTCAGAGGCATCTGTCTTGATCTCAAATGGTTGTTGCAAGTCTAGTAATGTGAGCACTGGGGCACAACAGAGGTGACGTTTCAATTCTACGAACGCATTCTATTGAGATTCCAACCAAAATAATTTTTCTTTCGCTCCTCCCTTGGTGACTTGACTCAAGGGCCGAGTGATATGAGAGAATCCCAACACGAACCTGCGGTAGAAATTAACAAGACCCAAAAAGATGCGAATCCCTGTTAGAGTGGTTGGGGCTGGCCAGTCCCGAATGAATTGGGTATTGGTTGGATCCACATGCACCCTACACTCATCAATAATGTATCTCAGATACTGAACCTGGGTCATGCCAAAAGTGTACTTCTCCAAATTGGCACACAACTTGTGTCTCTGCAGTGTTTGGAGGACCTGTCAGATGTGGTGGAGGTGCTCTTCCCAAGTCTGAATGAAGTTCAGGATGTCATCCAAGTACACTACTACAAATGAGTTGGTGAATGGTCATAAGATGTCGTCCATCAACCTCATGAAGTTTGTATGAGAATTCGTCAACCCAAAAGGCATGACCAACCATTTGAAAAGGCCCTCCTTGGCTTTGAAGGCAGTTTTCCACACATCAAACGGTTCAATTGGTACCTGGTGATACCTGAACTTCAAGTCGATCTTGCTGAAATATTTCACCCCTTTAAGTTGGTCTAGAAGGTCATCAATTTGTGGGATCGGGTACCTATTCCAAACAATGATCTTGTTTAGCGCTCGATAGTCAATACATAGTCTCCAAGTCCCATCCTTCTTCTGCACCAACACGATCGATCTCCCACGAGGCGATGAACTTGGCTGGATGTGACCTTTCTGTAGCAGCTCCTGAATCTACCTCTTAAGTTCATCATTCTCCAGAATAGAGAGCCGATAGATCTGTCCATTGGGCAGCGTTGCACCTGGGGCTAGATCGATGGGGTGCTTGACCTGACAGTGCAGAGGCACCCCTGCGAGTGAGGTAAAGATGTCCTGGTACTCCTCCATGACCTTGTCCACTTGTTGTTGTCATGCGTAGGAGCCTTGTCTGGAGGTCATGGCCACAGTCTTCTTCTTGCCCCGAGGGCAGATCATCAGGAAAAAAAATTTCTCGGTTTTGGAAATGAGCTTATTTCATTGTTTTGCAGTAACCAAAGAGATGGCGACAAGCGGTGGTACCTCTGGTATCCTGTACAACTTATTTCCGAAAGTAACAATAACAACGCGAGGCCGAGACTCATACACAACATGTCACTTCCACAAGTATGGTTGGCATAATAATACATCACAAACATCAAGAGGACCAATGTTACATAATACCTTATCGGTGAAGGGCTTGATGATGTAGGGAAGGCGACACTACTGGCTGACGCAGAGATCCTATCCTTGGTGAATCCACCCAATGGTGTACGACTATGGGTGTGTTGTGGTTGGCATGCCCAACCGCTTCGCGACATCTACTGAAATGAGGTTCTTTTGGCTTCCACTGTCGATAATGAACTGTAGTGGAGAACCCTTTACCTACATTTGGGAGTGGAAGAGACGCTCCTCCTCCTCTGGATCTTTTGGTTCTTCCTTTTGGATCTCCGTGGTGGCAACGATGGTGTTGGGCTCTACATCGATAATCTGCTTCCATCTGTCATTCCTCTTCTTGGTTTCCGATTCTATGTCGGAGCATGCATCTGATTCAAAAGCCTTCATCTCGGCCCCCAGTGACTGCTTGGCCCGACACTCACTTGTGTTGTGAGTGGAGCTCTTATGGAACTCACACCACTTTCCCGTGTCCTTCTTCGGCTTCGCGGTGTTGTTCTTTGCTTACCGCTTTGGCAGGTTGTCTTGAGCCATGATGCCTTGGCTTTGTCCTTTGTTTTGTGGTTTGGCGACACCTTTCGCTTGCTTTTGATTCCCAGATCCAAAGTCTCGCTTCTTCTGTTTGAATTTATGCTCAATCTTGGCAGCATAACGATATGTCATACCAAACGAGGAGTGTCGAGGAACTCCATTCCTCCTGAATGTATATGTGCAGAAAACTGTGGTACTTGAACACCAAATATTTCTCTGAATCTTTGATACCCAAATTTGTGTGCATGGTATGGAATAGATTCATCAGCTCATGCACATCTTGATCCCTTTGCTGCTGCAGTGTAGTCCATTGTATGTACTTGTCCTCATAGCTCTCCATGGGATAATATTGTTCCTTGATGGTGTCTCAGAAAGAATTTGAAGTGGGTATGGCCAAGAACAGAGAGGGTTCCTCCTCGTCCTTTTTCTCATAGTAGGTTTCCCACCAGTCCCTGACACGGGGGGTGGCTTTGAGCAGTGAAAAAACAATCTTCTTCCGGTCGGAAAAGTCATGAACCGAGAAATATTATTTTAATAGATTCAACCATCTATCTACGACGCCTGCATCTATTTGGCCATTAAATATGGGAATGCCAAAGTTTACTTGTACCTTGAAAGGGGTTGCACCTCCAGAGTGGCTGTTGGATGCAGATGCGCTGCCAGTGGGTAGTTGTTGAAGGATCTGGGCGAAATTATCCATCATCATGTTCCTTTGTTTTTCAAGGGCCTCCTCGAGCAATATTTTGATAGGATCTCTTGCTCCCTCATCTTTCTTTTCATCCCCCATGGGCGACCGTCGGGGTTTGTGAGGCTGATCTTGCAAAGGTTCAACCGGATCGAGCCCTAACTCCTTATACCCCGACCTCGTTGGGGACATGCAAAGAAGGATCGAGAAAGAGCAGTCTGCTCTAATACCACTAATCTGAATTTATGCAGGAATGCAACAGAATACACAAATAACCGTAAATACAAAGATACAATGGAAATGACACTTCATTTCATTAATATCAAAGAACTGAAATTTGTTTACAGACATAATGGAAATAAACTAGCTAGGGTGCTGGTAGCTTATCTCTGAGAAGAGATGTGGCGACTACATGCCTATGAACTATGTGTTACAATGAGGCTCGAAGGCCTATATATTATTGAGAAACAATGGAAAACCCTAAACATCCAAAAACCTAACCCTAGGAGATGAAATGCCAGAATATGGGCCTCGTTGGGGTAAATTGGTACATCAATTTCCCGGGGTCGTAACTTTGGCATACTATCTTTGTTTGATGCAAATGATACATCGTTAGAAAGWTCTATCCGAGGAATACAACTGTTGACAACGAATATCAAGTCYAGAACAGATTCATATTCGCCAGACTACAACTGCTGACAGTGAATATCAMGTYCGGAACGAATTCATATTCGTCAATTGTTTGATGCCCAAAAAACATCGTTTAGGGCCTCAAAACGACTMTGGAAGTTCARGACCCRAAAAACTGCCAAAAATAGTAAATTGTGCTACAATTAAGGAAATTGAAAAACTGAAAGAAACATTGGTGGGGGTCCAAGTGGAATAGGCGGGTGGCCACCAATATCCACCTGGATGACACGCGATGCTCCATAAAGTAATAGAAGCACCAATGCCTCATTATTGTTTATTGTGCATCGTTGAACCCGTGAACAAAGTTAAAACATAACACTTTCGGAATTAAAAACAATGTTATTATCATTTTAAACTCGATGGTGTTGTTGACAGTATAATGCGTATCGATGGGCTATTCCTATATAGTGCACATTGCTAACCACAAAAGTGTTTTTTTTTTTTAACTGACAACAACATGGTTTGGGATCCAATGCAATGTGATACCATTGCAACAAGTATCAAATGCCCCATATACAAGTAAAGAAACCTTATACAAATATATTGATTAAAAAAATCTTGTTGTGAAATATAAAGAGTAAAACCAAGAGAAACGACAAGAAATCTAGGGCTTCTGATACCAAAGGTAACTATGAAACCCTTTTATTTTTTTGAGAATGCACTCAAAGTTGTTGTAATCAAATACATGAAAGATTGAGATGATCAATAGAATGAAATCACATACCTGAAATTTCTCCTTTGTAGATTTGTATGTGACCTATGGTGATCCCTTGCAAATTTGGCTCTTCAAAAAAATCTACCCACTCCAAAGTCTTTGCTGGTAAATCTCACTTGCACAAATATTCCCTCTAAAGTTTGGCAAAAGAATGAAATAATGATTATAGTTTTCATTTATAAACACACACATTTAGAAAATGCGATTTCCACTCATTTTTTCGTCGTATATTTTGACACATTGATGATCAAACACGCATGCTATTTTTTTTTTGTAACTTACTTTTCGAGCGTGCTATATAGTTTATAGCGCACCAGTGCACTATAAACTATGTAGGGCACTGGAAAAGTAAGTTACAAAAAAACCGCACTGACAAATGATTTAATTGAAAAAATACAAATACAAACCTATGCAATTAAAATTTTGTAGATGTTTTGCTTTGTGGAGGAAAAAATGGGGGTTAATATTTTGTGCCTCACATAATTTAGTGCACGGATTCGATCCTCTACCACTCCCTCAGTGCTTTGGATCACATCTCCTCCTCCATGGACTGCTCGACTATCTCCAAGATAATGTACTCATCATTCATGTAGCCATAATAATTGGCATCAATTTGCTTGTAAATCTCATACATAGACCTCCCATTCTTTTCCTTGGGGACATTATGGAATAGATCTTTGACGCTATGTGGATGATCTTTTGATCACCGACAACTCAGTTTCAACAATTTCCTTAGTCAAGGGCATTCTTCATGACAGGTTTTCAATGACAGACATGGGTCCACTCCATTTCTTTCTTGGTCTTGAGATCAACCATGATGCATCAAGCTATCTCATGCTAAGTATGCTCAGGATCTCTTGGAGATATTCCACATGACATACTGCAAGTCTGCACCTACACCTTTATTATCTGGGGTTAGACTTGAGGATGGTCGAGATACACTAGTGGTGGACAACACCTTGTATCGAAAGCTTGTGTGGAGTCTTTTGTATCTTGCCGACACCCGATCAGATCTATCATATGCAGTAGGGGTAGTCTCTAGGTACATGTAGGAGCCACATGAGTTACATTGGAAGGATACCAAGAACATCCTTAGATATGTTCAAGGAACCATCAGTTATGGGATCCACTATACTAAAGGTTGCAAGTTGGATCTCATAGGATTCACTAATTCTAACTAGGTTGACGATGACATTGATCACAAGTCCACATCTGAATACACTCTCAGTTTGGGCTTATGGCCTATATGTTGGTTGAGCAAGAAACAATCTACTATTGCTGTATCTTTAGCCGAGGTTGAGTACAAAGGAGCAGTTAACATTACCATCCAAGCATTGTGGCTACAAAAATTCCTTATAAAGTTGGATATCAAGTTTCACAAATCAATTGTCATTTGGTGTGACAAGCAGAGTACTCTCAAGTTTTGCATAGACCCAGTATAGTGGCAACAAACAAAGCATATCGAGATCTATATGCACTATATCAGAGATGCAGTCCATGAGAGGATCACTGACCTGTAGTTTTGTCCTTCCTCTGAACACGCTGTTGACATCTTCACTAAGAATTTCACTCAGCAAAAGTTTCACTCTCTAGGTGATCGTCTTGGAGTGAAGGACACAATTGCATAACAACTATCTTTCTCGTCTTTTGATACATTGTATTTTGAGGGGATTTTTTTTTCCCATGAGGTTTTCCCTCTTTCCTCACTTTATTTCATTGCTCATTAGTTGCATTGTTCATGGGTACCTAACATGGACTTTGTTTCTGGGACCCATTCATTATGTATACTCCCTAGTAGTGTTCAGGGGAGGGTGTTGGAGATATTGCACACACCTAGGATTTTATTTTTATTTTCTTTTCCTAAGTTTATTTATATATGTTGAGGGTCTCTTATTCTGAGATATTTTAATGATCTAGAGAAGATTTTTATTCTTTGATTCTGCTAGACCGTTACCTTCTGAATAATAGTTGGCAGAATATCGGATTCTAATACCCTTCTCTAAAGCAAATTCAGTTAACTTTATTGAAGAAAAATAAGAAACATTATCAAATACCAGAGTGTTAGGAACGCCAAACCTTGTGATAATGAACTGTTTAATAAAAGATATCACCTAATCTTGATTGATAGTTGTTAAGGGAATGACCTATGTGCACATGGTGAAATAGTTCATAGATGTCAAGATGTATTTGTGAAGTCGTGATGAGTTTGGGGTTATTTCTCCAATGATGTCTAATTTCCACTGCTCAAATGGTCGTCAGTCGTTATGGGTTGCAATGGGAGTGCAGGTTTCTTTTCTCTTCCAGTAACAATTTGGAAATTTTTTCATTTTCTAACATATGCATGGGTGTCCTTAAACAAAGTTGGCCAATAATATCTCGCTCATAATATTTTATGGGTTGTTGTATCTCCATTGAAATTTCCTCCTGCAAGACCATCATGCAAATCATATAATACTTTATCAGGATCAGATTTTTCTAAACATCTAAGCAAAAAACAAAATCATAATTATGTCTAAATAATACTCCATCAATTAATTGATAATGTGTAGATTTTAAACGCAAGGCCCTTTTCTTTTTGAGCACATAATGGAGAGGAGAAAAACCACGAGTGAGGAAATTTTTTAGATCTTTATACCATGAATCAAAAAAGTTAGAAGTAAGTTAAATTTCGTTGTTTTGTATTTCTGACTCATTTTCCTCTTAGGTTTATTTTCAGATTTTAAATCCATTGATTAGGTAGCTAATATGCAGAGGCCTAAACCTCATATTATTTTGGAAGGTTTAATTTTCAAATCATATTCTTGTAGGGTAGTCATTGAATTTTCTCTTTTGTCCCAAAGGTCTTTCTGCACAAGAAAATTTCTAACTTAAGGGAAAGGAACAATCACTTTAGTGTGTGATTTTAAGAGAAATGACCTAAAGTGTTTGACAACCCTGAATATTGTGTAAGCTTGTTTCTCTACTTCTGAACAGTTCAATTTTGCGCTCTGAAAACCTGTACTCATAAAAGAAATAGGTATTTCGGTATCTTGATAATTTTTTTGAGTAAGGACAACAACAAAATAAAGATTTGAAGCAAAAGTATATAGAGTGAAATCCTTGTTAAAATTGAGAGATAATAAAGTTGGGGATTGCACAATTGCTTATTTTATTGCTTTAAATGTCTCTCTTTCATTGTTATTCCTTTTGAAAACAACATCTTTTTTAATCATGTTCTGTAATGGTCTTACTGTTTCTACAAAACTAGGTACAAACTATCTGACAAAATTGATTTTCCCTAAGAAAGATTGTATTGTTTTTTTATTATGAGGAAAAGGAATTTCTAAAATTGATTTAATTCTTTTGGGTTCAATCGTAATTCCTTATTTAGAAACAATAAATCCCAACAGTTTACACTCTGTTTGAGCAAAGATGGTTTTCTTAGGATTAAGAGAGATGTCGTATTTTCTACAACGATTAAAAATTTGTTTAAGATGGTGCACATGATCAAATCTATTGTTAGAGAAAACAATGATATCATCTAAATATATTACCACTGATTTATTCACTAACCCTCTAAAGGCAATGTCCATGGCACGTTGAAATGTGGCCCCAACATTAATTAATCCAAATGACATTTTTTTGAATGCTTAGGAACCCCATTTTTTCCTAAAGGTGTTTTTTGATTGATCATTTTTAGAAACTAAGACTTGGTTATAACCAGATAATTTGTCAAGAAAAAACATCATTTCAGATACTGCCACTGATTGTAAAATTTGTTCCATTGGGGGTAAAGGAAAATTATATTTTTTAGATGCCTTATTCATGTTCCTAAATTCAATACAAATCTCGATATATCCATTTTTCTTCCTAACTGGGACCATGTTAAACACCCATTGAGAGTGTCTGACAGGGAAAATTGTTCTTGCTTGAAGCAATTTATTTAATTCTTTTTTAATTTGAAGTTCTAAGTTAGGGTGATTTTTCCTCAATTTTTGTTGGACTGGTTTGGCATCAGAATTCTGTGGAATGACATGTTGAATAACTGAAGTATCGTAAGTTTTGAGATCATTGTAAGTCCACGCAAAAATATCTTTGTATTTTTTGAAAATATTAATAAACAAATATCTTTATGAGGGAGTGCATCCTAAGCCTAGATTAATAGTTTTAGGATTTTTTTCAGTTCCCAAATTAATGATTTCAAACGTCATTGAAGAACTGTGCGTTTTACATTTAGTTGGTGTTTTAAACTTATCATGAAGGCCATAAAAATCCTCAAGTTTAATTACTGATTTTGGAACAATGTTTTTTGGCTTAACCTTAACATCTATTGGACGGGAATTGATTTCCGAATCATGTTAATCCTCATCAATGATTAGATCTTTATACATATATTCTTGTGTAAGAAAATTTATTATTTGATCGTCATCATTAAAAACTATTCAATTGGTTATGTTATCAGGCACACATGGTCTAAAGAATAGTTCAATTTAAAATCTATCGTGGGAAAATTCTTTAGATGGGATCAATTTTGAGGCTACATTAGCAAGAAGGCGTGCATTTGAATTCAAGGCCTTGGTTTCAGATTTTATTTCAAAAGCTGTAAACTGTGGCAAAAAATCTAGACTAAGTTGTTGGTGATTCTTTAAATGATTTGAAACACATTGGATAGTATTTTGTACATGTTTGACGATTATTTCTGAATCACCAAAAACCTTTAAAAATTTCACATTCAAATCTTTAACCTTTTTCAAACCTTGGATTAATGCTTCATATTCGGTCACATTGTTTGTGCATTTAAATTCTATCCTAAAAGCTACCATGGTTCTGTTACCTTTGGGATCTTGCAAAATGCATCCTGCTCCAGCACCTTCATTAGATTTTCAACCATCGAAAAAAAAAGTCCAAAAATTAGTATTATTATTCTTATTGGATTCTAAACTATCAAAAGAAAAATCTACACATCTCGAAAAAACGGTTTGGGAAAATTTTACAACCTCTGATTGTACAAATGAAACATTGAATAGTGAAATTTCTGCAACAAAATTCCCCAAATATGAGTCAATGCAATAGTTTCCCAAAATGGAATCAGAAAACATTACTAGTTCATTTTCACCATCGATATCTGTTACATTGAATTTCATATGACTTTCTTGATCGACTCTTATTTGATTAGGTTTACCATTATATGGTAACCATAGATGTGACCAGTCTGCAACAAAATATCCATGAAGTTTTTCTTACCAGTCCCTGCTTAGAAGCAAACCATATGCTCCAGGAATGTCAACCACAATGATGTCTATATTTTGGTGAACCTTAGGGTTAGAACATAATCTGATAAAAACATCCTTCAATTCACCTAAAACTTTAACTCATGTTCTATCAAGTTGTGCAATTTGTATGGCATATTTATGAGGTTGGGCATTGATTTTGTTGCAAACAAAATATGGCATTATGTTTGATGATGTTCCAAAATATACCAAGCAATTGTGTACGTTCCTATTGAATATTTCATAAGTTAATAGAAAGGGTGGTGTGTGTGAGTTGGACTTATCTCCTATCAACATATCATTGGTATTGATTTGTTTATTTTTATTCGAAGAGGTATTAAAAAAAACATTTTCTTTGTCTTTACTTGAAGCCGTGGTCGTTTGTTTTTCAACATTGTTACTTTCTAATGCTTTAAGTAAATTGTTCTTTTATTGTTTTAATTTTTTCAACTTATAGAAAGAAACATTATCTCTAGTTCTCTTCTTATCTTCCACTATGTCGTAATATAGATGATCACAAACCAATAAAGTTTGGTAATTGTTTTGTCTTGGGGGACAATTTTCTTAGGCATAATGGTAGGAGGTGGTGTTGAAGAGTTGGTAGGAAGACCCTTAATTCTGTTTTGGATTGCATTTACTTCCTCACTGGGAATGTCTTCTTCATCATCGAATACCATCTACAATGTCCATGTTACCCCCTTAGTCTAGGGGTAACTAAGGAGATCATGTCTCGAGGCCCACATGTGCCAGAGATGGAGTGTCGAGAGCTAGATTGACTAACATAGCCTAGAATTTCCATTTTTGAGACTCAAAGCTTGAGGCCTTAAAGTGCCAACACCTCAAGACTTTATCTCTCTATCCTTAGACAAATATTATCATTTATTTCTACAAGTTATTATTGATGTTATAATTTACTCCATAAGCCCAAAATGCCCTTGTCTACTTTCTCTTGTTGAAGGAATTGATCAAACAAATCTTACACTTTATTCTCTAAAGCATATACTAACTTCTACTAACCCTAGCTTAGCCTGAATCATCGACTAACTTGTTGTTGTTGCAAAACATTTCTACTTCCATACTAATTCATACTAATTTTCTGCACACACTAGCTTGACATCTAGCTAACTCACTGAGAAATTGTTTGTGACAATTGCTAAATAATCTACTCGATAAATGCTAAGTTTTCATTATGATTACACACAATTTTGAGCTATACTTTTCTTGGTTGTTACAAAATATTGATTGATTGTTGTAAACTGATAATTTGCAGCAATTTCATATCATCCAACATATTTTTTGATTGTCTATTGAGGTCTTATTTTCATTTTTGTACTTGGAAATTGCTATATATATATGTTATATTGTTCTTGTTCTAGGTAGGTACACATATACTCTTCTTTGCCTCAATTCCTCAGACATAGACATTCTTGACTTAGGTGACCAGTGAGAGGGGGGGTATTTCTTAACCATATCCTTAGCTTACCCAACCCTTTAGGCCACCGGGTATGCTTCCCTTAGGTTGAACCTTCATCCATCCCTAAAAGTGGGGATTTCTCACCAAGGTGATAGTGGTGGGATATCCTGTTGTTATGCCAATTTCACCTACTTGTCTTGGATTTTGGACAAGTACAAATTATGTGATAACATTTTTGTCGCCATTACTTGGGAGGATTGTGTCAATTTTCCTCAATGGAAAATCTTTGGTGAGATTTTCTCGAAGCCCTTATCTTACAAAGCTTAGCTGGCGACTCCGCTGAGGGTGATTCCCTCTTTTCCTTTGATAATCCTTAAGGGGTTACCTGACAACTCCAAGACTCTTAGGGAGGTACACTAACCCTCCCAAGACCTACAAGATAAGGCTCCCTCGTAACTCTCCAGTAGTAAAATAATTGTTTGGTAGAAACCTTCCTTTGAATACAATGGATCATACTCAAACTTCAACCCAGACTTAGACCCAGAACCAAGGTAAAAAGAAATGGGAATCTAAGATCTTCAATCCATTAGATATGTCAGCCATCCTGAGATACCCTCGACAAATGCTTTCAAAGTACAAAAAGTGGTTTCCTAGATTCATCGGCAAGGATGTGACTAATGCAGATGACCATATGAATAAGTTTTTGGATTTCTTTCAAGTCAATCCCATGAGTGATGATGCCGACAAATTAGTGATGAAAATCTTCTCCATCATTCTTCAGGATGCTTACAGAAGATGGTATGATAGTCTCCTTGATGCTAGCATCAAAACCATGGACCAACTAGAAGAAGTATTTCTTAAAAGATGGAGTGCTAATGAAGATCCTAACATGCTATTAGCACGACTCAATGACATCAAGAAATCAAAGAATGAGATTGTCGGGGAGTTTAATGACAAGTTTGAAAGGTTGCTCGAACAAATACCTAAGAACTATCACCCTAGAGGAGATTACCTTGTTTTCCTTTATGCCAGGGCATTTGCAGGGCAGATTGATTTCATGCTTAAGAAAAAGAGTCCAAAGACCATTCAAGAAGCTTAGGAAATGGCTATAAGAATCGAGGCTAATCTCTCTTCATCCAAGATCAAACTGTTCCATGCTCCAAGAGCCAAGGTTGACATTAAACCTAAAGCAATCCACAGTGTTGAGACTACCCAAGAGATCAATTTTACCTTGTCAAAGCTTCCAGAAACCATAGAAGATATGGCAAGAAACCAGACTTTGATGATGAATAGGATTGACAATTTAGAGAATGCACAAAAAAAAGCTCTTAGACCTCCCTTCAAGGGGTAGCCCAAAGGCCCAGTCAAATGTACAAGCCTCGAAATGAACAAAGGGTCCCTAGTACCCTCACCCCTTCAAAGTTTGTGGATGAAGCACCTTGGCATTTTCAGTGTAAGGATGACCATTGGGAGCACAAGTGTCCAATGCATAATGGAGACCCCGACCTAGTAAAAATAATGAGTCATACCTTCACGAAAGAACCACATGTGTTCCTCAATATCACACTCAAAGAACATGAGGAAGGCATGAAAGAGGCAGCTATAAGGGATACAATGGAAGTTATAAATAATCTAGATAGTGAGTCCAAGGAGAAGCTAAAAAAGCAAGAGTTACAAGTCTATACGAGACAAAATAAAGTGCCTCAAGATCCTCCTACTGACCCTAATCCCTCTCAACAAAAACTTCCACCAATGAGTCAACTTCTACCCAATCCTACTTTTCCAAAAGCCAACAATATCGACTTGAAATTTGAATTAGAAAATGCTTTGGCGAAGATGAGTGTGACAATACCTTTGAAGGAGATCATTAAATTTCTCTCTACGAAGTATACATTTGAAATATTCTTTAAGGTACAAGATGAACCAATAGATCCCCCCACAATGCTGCAAACAAACCATTTCAAGGTACAATATGATGGCCATCCACCATTTTTTATGTCACTATAGATAAATGATAAATGTATGAATAACTGCATGCTTGATTCAGGAGCAGGTGCCAATATGATGCCCTTGAAGGTAATGGAACAACTAGATGTGAATCCCACACTACCCTGTAGGAACATGCATGGACTTGAATCAAGATCCATTCCTACTCATGGCTTAGTGGAAAATGTGAAGGCCCACCTTGCCCGATATCCTGAAAGGGTCATCCCAATGGACATTGTGGTGGTAGATGTCCTTGATTTATGGGGGATGATTTTGTCTAGAAAATTTGTTGCAATGTTGGGTGGCACTTTAGAGATGGATTTGACCAATATCAATGTGCCATTGAAGGGTGGAAATTTTTCTCACTTACCTAGCATGCCCATTGCCAAGACACATCTAGAATAAATTAACACCGATACTAGAACCAATCTGGTACATGAAACCATCAAAGAATCTATTCCAACTTTTTCTCCAAGTGATTTACCTTTCTCTAAGGAATAAGATTTTGATGCTATACAATGGCCAAAGAAGGAAGAGTATCAACAATTTCTAGATAGATATAAGGACAATAAAGTTGGTTATATCAAAGTGCTAAAGAAAGAAGATGAAAATATATTGATTAGACCAAACCAAGAGGAATTCCTCACCACAGAATCCCAATCCCTCCCTCAAAGAAATACATGAGAGTAATACAAGAAATAGTTGATTCCAAAGGAGGGGATTATAAACAAGGAGATTTGGTTTTAGAGTGGGATAGGAAAATGAGCCAGCCCAATAATCATAAGGGTTCTCAGAAGTTTTGGCTAGGACCATTTCAAATTAGAGGGAAGTTTGTTAATAACTCTTACTACTTGAACACAATTGCAAGGAAGGAGGCGTCCATTACCAGTTAATGGCCATGTCACCAAACCTCATCATGGGGGAGAGACTTGATATCTTCACCTCTTAGAGTAGGGTAGGTAGGTAGGTAGGAATTTGCATTTTGCATATTCATTGTATATATGTTGCATACTACATATCATGGTAGTATAGTTTGCATTTAGCTTATATTAATTTGCATACATACACATGATTTAAATGTTCCTTTATTTACACATTGCATCAATGTTATATCATATTTATATGCTTTCATTAACATGTTAGAATAAGATTTTATTTTTAGTATTTACTCATGGATTTTGATCATAAGGACAAGGGGTGATAGCGCCACCCTAGGTACTCTAACAATTTTTCTTGAGTGTGTAGGCACAGGTCATACCAAAGATGTTGAGGTTCTCATGCGCTTTATGGTGAGCACATGTCCCTGAGTAGGAGCATGATGTTACCCCCTCAGTCTAGGGGTAACTAAGGAGATCATATCTCAAGGCCCACATGTAGCAGACATGGAGTGCTGGGAGCCATATTGACTAGCATAGCCCTACAAGGTCCCTCTTATTCATTGATGCAGCATCATACATCACCAACAACAGAGCATCATCCGTCACACCGACTTGCCCCAGAGGAAAACAAGTCTTGCTTCATGACGTAACAAGTCTAGTATCATGGTAAGAGTCACCCTAATAATTGAAGCATTTGAATATGTTACAAATAATTCTTTCTTTATTACAAAACACTTGCTTGGAAATTATACTCTTTGCCTTATTCAACTTTGGTGGGTGTCATTCCACCCTAGTAAGTTGGTCACCCTTGGGAATAGGGTGCTATTGGGGGGTTCCTTGAAGAGTCATTGTACCATTCCCAATCATACTTATCACTTTCCATACTTCTTCCATTTCATCTCCTCATCTTTTGGGATTTTTGGGTGCACTGACCCAAGAAGGGATTGTATCTCATTTCATGGGAAGAATGAGCTGAAGGCCTAGAGGGAAATGTAGTTGGAAAAAGATAAAATCCAATAATAAACCTTCCATATGTTTTCCCAAGAGGTCTTGAGAACAATGAAGTGTTCTCCTAAATAATTTAAAGACCTGCAAAAGCAAACTCAAATTATATAGATGTCCCACTTGTCGAGGAGGTGAATTTATGCAGTGTCCCTTTCTTTCCATTCATATGGAAATAGGTGTACCTAAGCTTCAAGTGACATTGTGGTACTCTTTTCTTTCCATGCCTTATAGTACCCAATTTTTTTGGACTTTAATTAATTAAGGACAATAAATGGGCTTGGAAAAATGTTGCATCACGGACAAAGGGCAACACACCCTCTACAAAGGCACCCATAAATGAGACAATACAAACCCTTGTATGTCATAAAACCCATGCCCAAAAGTCTTAACCCACTCCACCTCATACTCACACATGGCTTAGATAGGTTTCCCTTGGGAAACACCTTTGACTTGAGGATTGATTGACCCAATAGGATGCCTTGACACCCCTCCCACACCTAAATTTGACAAATTGTATAAGGTCTTTGAGTATTTGTTTAGTTTGAAAAGGGGGGTTTGATGCACATGTTCAAGTGGTTTAATTATTAGATGTGGCTTACTTGGCATGATTCTTGTGACTTATGGACCCTTGGAGGGCGTACCTATTTGTCTTTGTAGGACCTTGCCCGATGGACAAGTATTCATGAGGAGATGACTTGTTCAAACCTTCATGGGGCTTTGGAGCTCAAGGATGGATGCAGAGACCCTAGGTCTAGGGCAGGTTTGTGATCACCAGTTGCACCTTGAAGGAAGAGGAAATTGCCTTTGGAGGCACTCTGGCAGAACTTCTCCCAAATGGACTTTATGCCTTTGGAGGCTTGGACGTCACCCTACTAGTCCATGACATCACTAGGGCTTAAGGCCTTGATGCATGAAGTCTTGACATTGACACTTGATACGTATGGGAAATATCCATGGCCTTTGAAGGTCAAACGTTGCACCATTTCCAACCTAACGTCCCACTTGGGGGCTCAACGTCACCCTAGAAGGGCATGACATCACTTTTAGGGTTTTATTTTGTGCCAAATAAATTAAATTTTGCAAAATTGAGTTATAAGGGAAAATTATTGAGGCCGGCCCTAGTTATATTTTGTATTGGCATTTTATGAGAAAGGTGATAAAAATACATCTTCCCATTTTCATTTTTTGACATAAATCTTTGTTGACGCTTGAATCTGTTAGGACCGAAATGATAGCCTCACGAGGATACAAATTCTCTTGCGTTTTTATAGAGGTGGTACTCCTCTATTCGAGATTTTTTTAAAATGTGGGATTTTCATAGAAGTCTATCGAAGGAAAGTAAAAAAATATATAAAAGAAAAACAAAAAATGTTTTTTTTTTTATTATTTTCTTTTAAAAGAAAGTTTCCGAGAATGGACTAGGAAACACATACATTCATACATTTAACGCAAATAAACATAATTTCCTCACATCCATCATAGTAGGGATAAAGTTTTATGATCACTTAAAAAATTAAAAGAAAATGATCTGCATGCATAAGAGAAATTTGACAGAGTGATACATGGGCATCTCAAATGAAGATAACGATAGATCAACCTCAAATACTTTATATTCAAAAAAACTGGGTTACAAAGTACAATCGAGATTGTTCCCAAAATAACTCTCTTGGAATTTCTAAAAAATATATAGTTCAATACATATTCTTTGAAATTTAAATGTGTTTGTCATAATGAATGGGATTGGGGCTCCTGTGGACCATAAAGAAAATATGTATAAGAATGAACTTCATACAAAGAAGAAAGTGGGCGGTGAAAGACAACAAGACCTGGTAAGAAGAAAAAAGAAATTATCAGTCTTCGGTTAAACCTTTCTATTTAAAGAGGTGGAGTTACTGGATGAAGAACTTGATAAAGATAGAAAGATGTGATCAATATGAACTTACTATAATGGTATCTCCTATTTGTCACTTGCTCGTTGATGTCCTTTTATGGCATTTATCAATGGTTACATGAATCGTCTCAACCGTCCTTTTCCCTTCATTGGTAAGTTTTTCGACAACCTTTTTAAACCACCCCTCGATGTAGCTTCTCATTGGCGCCACTTTGATTTCATGCTAGATTTTTATATTGAAGAGCTCACCTTCCAAGTCCCTTAGATCAATAGAAATATTCCGCAAAGCTTATTCAATATCTTGATTTTTAATCAAATAGTCACCTAGCCAGTTTTCCACGTCATCTTCACTATACTCAAGAATGCCATAGAATTTTTCAAATGATAATCCTTTAAAGATCTCAACTTGTTCGTCAAATGCTTGCTTGGTTAAGAACAACGAGTTGAGTATCAATTTGGGGTATTGGACCTCATTGGTGCTCCCATCTAGGTCCATCTCAATCAGCTTTTTGAATAATTCTTCTCTTCTGGTTATGGCCTGGCTGCATTCTTGGACAATAATATTAAGGTTCTTAACCTTTTCCTTATAGCATGCATTGAGTTGTTTTATCTAGTTCAGAGAAGGGAGATCCTCTCTTATTCTCAACTCTACCATATTGGTAACTTTAAAACCAAAGGGTACAACCACATCGAGGTAAAAACCTTCCTCATTTTTCAAATCTACTTGTAAATATTCATGAAAAGTGTGTGCTCTCGTTCCAAAAGAGACCATGCTCTTTGGTATCTCCCAAGCCTCTATAATTAATTCCATTCTTTTCTTGATATTCTTCTCTACATATCCCTGGGATGATGTGAGAAGGCTTGTTGATCCTTTTAATTTTGCTGTAGGTGTGGTAGGCCCAATCATTGCTAAAGGACTAGCAAGTACTGGAAGAGGCGTTAAAGTTTCCTCTAATTCTTTGATTCGTTCCTCTAACCTGACATTCTCTGCTTCAAGGCCTCTAATAGAATTATCTAGAGCATCTCCAATCACTCAGTGAATTTGGGAAATTTTGGAAGGCCGCATGTTCTGTAGGTTAATCTTTGAACGAGATTTCCCCTTTTTTATTTTTTACATTTTTTTTCTCAATAATCAATTTTTTGGACTCACTGTAAAACAAAATGCTCTGAAATACAAAAGACTCTTCTTCATCAAATGTCTCTCTCTCAATTATTTCCATTTGAGGATTCTGGTGAGCAGTGTTCTCTAGTCAGTCGACATTGGGGAACACTTTTCGATGTCAATTTAGAGTTCTATATCCTCAAGAGAGAGGTCATGGATGTCGCTTTCACCTCGAGGTACCTCCTCTTCTTACACAATGTTTTTTCTTTTCTTCCTCAAGGGAATCTTGTGAGAACTTTCAATTTTTTCTGAAGGAGGGTTCTTATCTACCCCTCCTCCTGAAGATCTGTGGGTTACTTTCTTAATTTGGTGGGTCATTGGAACACTGCTCCGAGATGTTGTACGCTTTGGAGTGACAGTTGGGGATTGGGCACTTTTTTCGCTCGGACCTTTTCCTCTCTGCTTGTACAACTCACTGGTGTTGAGTATCGTTTCCAGGTCACTAGTGTCACGAGCAACAGTTCCCAAGACATTATCTCCATCTTCATTAGAATAGCATTAATGAAAGAATTGCTGAAACCAACAACCAATAGATGTTCTACAAAAATTTCGCTAGGGTTGAACCCTTTTAATCTTTCAACATATTTTAGATTGAGGCTGTGGAAGTGGGCTGAGAATTCATCAATCTTATTCATATTTCTGAATATGAAGTCCCCAACTTTCCAAGGAAGAGGTATGGATTTCTTTTTTCTCTTTTCATGGAAAAAATGCAACTAGTAGTTGTACTGCCTTGCTATTTCAGCAACAAACATTTTGTCAGATATGTGGCACGGAAGGAAGGAAGGAAGGATTTTACTTGTAACAAAAAATCCTTATAATGTTATAATTTTCCATTTGTTCTAGGGTCCCCTTCCTATCCAGGAACTTACTCGCCTAGTCAGACATCTGGGTAGTGTCCTTTAAAAACAACAAGCCTTTAAAAACTAAGACAAAATCATTAAAAACTTCATAAAAATGTTGGGAGGCCTTGTGCCTCCATAATGTTTGATACCAGAAGGTTACTGGGTCAAATTCACAGTTTACCTTCTTA
>JZKD02S0836500.1:209244-231560 GCA_000966675.3 Picea glauca
TATTAGGTCTTCTTACATCCGCCTTATTCTATTTTATTGAAAGGCCTTATTAATATTGACCTTTATTACATCCGAATATATTTTTCTACCTATGTGCAGGTTAGGACCCTAACAGGCCACGTGGCACCATTACATTCACCCAAAATATGAGACATGTCAAACAATCATTCAACCACATTTGCACCTGCCCATGTCAGCACATGTCCATGTCATCATGCCAAGTCACTGCCACATCACCTGTATGGACTGTACAGTCAAATTCCACGTCAATATTGTACTAATTGTACATTCAACAAAAAAATCGCATTTTTGGCAAAACGAACAGACCGTGATATCTTTCGCATATGATGTTCAATCGATCTTGTTCAAGTTGTGTTGGGTTCATAACGACGAGGCCTACGTACATGTCCATTTCGAAGCGATTCTGAGCACTTTGATTTTTATGCCTTGCTAGACCCATTTTGGTTCCTGGATCCATTTTGGATCTCACCTCCCCACTAAGACCTTTTGGTCCTCCAAAAGGATACTAACCAATCATCAAGTGTGGGATAGGCCACCCCACTTGTTCTCTGTCTTTAAACTTTGTTCTGTGCACCAGTCTCATCAAGATCAACTGTAAAAAAACCATGATAACTAATAGCATATTGTTAGCCACTTGTACTCTGTCACATCTTACTAAAGCCACTGTCACCCATGTTGACGACATTACTAATGATAACATCAAAAATATGACTACAAAGAATCTAATATGTTTGTAATACTTGCAGGACATTAGCTTATCTTGAAGCATAATATGATTGAACTTACATTTTACAATCATCTCATCTTCTTTCTTAAGATCAATTACTTGATTTGGGAAAATTATAGGAGTGTTGCTTGCATGAGATTCCTTAATTGTTCCATTGTTTGAAGAGATTGTTTTGCTTTTAAGTGATGAGCATGTACAACATATTCTTTGCCTGCTTTGATTAAGTGATATTGATTATGTTCCATCTAGAAGATTGTTTTGCGATCATACAAATAAGGATTGCCTAAGACCATTCCACATTTATTGAGTGGCACCACATCACACGTTACCTCATCCACAAACTTAGAAGAAATTTCAAACTTTAATGTGCATTTCTTTGTTATGTGCAATTTATGATTATTGCTTATCCATTTAAATGAGTAAGGCTTATGATGCATCTGAGTGTTTAATCCCAATTGTTTAACCACTTCCTCTGAAATCAAGTTAGATTGAGATCCACTATCTATCAATGTGTCAATCCTAGTATGTCTCATAATGACCCTTATGTGAAACAACTTACTTCTAGAATCAAATCCATCAACAATTTTACCTGTCAAACCAACCGATGTGACTTTTGATTCATCACCCAAATATGATCCCAAATATGTTGGTCGTGATGTTGTTGCAATTGTTTGCCTCCCTTTCCTCTCGTTGAACCACTTTGGTCTCTTCTCGGGATGCAATTGTTAGCAATGGTCCTCATCATGCCCTTGTTTATTGCAATGCTTGCAAGAGAGCTTCTCTTCCCTTCTTGTCACTGAATTTGCCTTCTTTCCATTCCACTTCTTTTTGTCCTCTTTTCTTGAAGACGATTCTCCTGATCAACCAAATCTTGTTTTCCCTACTTCAATGTACATTGCTTGAACAGGTAAACCTCCTATATGCTTCATAATAGTTTCTTAGGTATGTAATAGAATGTCTAACATTAATACCATCTTAAGAAATACATTTGTGTGTTCCTGCATTGATTGTCCCTTTCTTAGTTTAAGACCTTGCCATTCAATTAAAGCCTTCTCTTTATAACCCAAAGGATAAAATTGCTTTCTAAGTGCAGAAACAAAAACTTTCCATCATGGAAATACATTACCCACTTGTTGCATGCCATTTTGCAACTTGCTTTGCCACCAATTGAGTGTTGTGCCTGCAAGTCGAAGCGATGCTAATTTGATTTGAGTGGCCTCATATTTGATTTGTTGTACACTGGAATAAACCTCCATCTATCTATCCTAGTTATCAAGCCTCTCTTCCTTGAATTCACCATCATACATAGGTAATTAAAATTTCACATCAAGTATGTAAAGGAATATCATTTTTATGTTTATGGGAATGTTTTCTTGCAGTGGATTTGGAACTTGTACTTGAAGAAGAAGAAGTTGATGGAGAAGAAGGAGGTGAAGGAGGAGTTTTAGGAGAATACTCTGCTTCTTCACTTTTGACTTTTGAAGATTCACCTAGAATCAGTCTCGTCTTATCCAAGTAATCATCATATAGAAGCTTCACCATCTCCGACATGGCGAAGAAATTCTTTCGAAACTCTTTCTCCTCACGAGAAAGTCCCTCTTTTGATGCTATCTTCTCACTTTGAGAAGTTCTCTTTCTCGATCCAATATCGGGATTTTCTTCAACAAGATCACCTTCACCACGATTCAACTTTTCATTGGTAATCATGCAAACTCAAAAACCAACCGTCAACTAGCTCTGATACCACTTGATCCGAAAATATATTTTAAAGACTATGGTTGAGTTTTTTTTTTAAACATGAGTTCATTAACCAATAAAGGAAATTCATGAAAGATGAATAATTAATGATGTAACACGGAAGCCATACAAAATATATAGATCTATAAATAAGCACAATAATTAGTAATCCATAACAGCAAAAGTTGATAACCGAGTTCAACAATATTGCCTACATCTTCGAGCCTTTGTCTTAGTGGGTGAGGCTTTCTTATTTCTCTTCAAAGCTTCAAAATTGCATAATAAAAGTTCCAAATGGATTACAAACTGATCTGGATATGTTCTGCTAGACCTCAAGAACCTGACAAAACTGACGACACTGAAAATGGATGAACGAAGCTCCCAGAAATGGCCTACAAAGTTACTCTCCTCAATGGCTTCCCTGCATAAAAATGGCTTTGGATTTACAATTCTGCAGCATTTACCTGTTCTCAACCTCCCTCAAGCTACCAATAACCTATGGTTTATACAGTATTGAAGTTGGCAACAAAATCCCAACTTCCCCCCAAGATCTAGCCTCAAAAAGGGCTCTAGATTTTCCAATAATCTTCAAAATCTCTCAAACCTGGTTGAAAAATAACTAAAAATCATATAATAAAGTTTAAAAACCCACTAATTGGAAAATATAGGGCACATCCCCCAAAATCCGAGCTCCTAGTCATATGGGTTCCCTCCATGTGGCCCTGGGCTAGTGCTAGCATGTTGGGTACCTCCGACATAGGCTCCTGGTTGTATATGCTTGGCCATGTGGTCATGCTCTTATGCTCCATGCACCCTTATGGTTGTTTGGCCCCTAGTCATAGCTCACTATTCATGCGACTTGGTCGGTGAGCTAGCCCATCTGACTGGGTGTTATCCCCACATATCCGCATGAAAGTTTGAAAGCATAGGTCTGGGTCACATGTTAGCGGTCATATGTGAGTTGTGTTAGGGGCTGGGGCTAGGCCCCAGCCCTATTCTCCACCGACGAATTACACATTGCAACTTAAATATAAGGTTTTAACCTTATATTACAAGGACTAATGTGGGCGGGCTAGTAGCCTGGCCCTGCTAAAACGCTCACCTGGACCAGAGGTCACGGGTTCAACTCCTGTGGAGTCACATAAACTTTTTTCCATAACCAACAAACCAATGAAGGGGTGCCACATGGCAGCCCATGACTGGGACATGTGGCACCATTACTTTCGCCCAAAATATGCCACATGTCAAACAATCATTCAACCACACTTTCACCTGCCCACGTCAGCACCTTTCCATGTCAGCATGCCAACTCAGTGCCACGTCAGGACTGTACGAACTGTACAGTCAGCAAAAATTGTGCATGTTTGGAAAAACAAATAGACCTCAATATATTTCGCATACGGTGTCTGTTGCATCCTATTCAAGTTTCATTGGGTTCGTAACGACGAGGCCTACGCACACATATGTTTTGAATTGAATCTGAGCACTTTGATCTTTAGGCCTTCCTCGACCCATTTTGGTTCATGAATCCATTCTAGATCAGTGGTATCAGAGCGGTCTACCCCTTGTCGTTCTTAATGCATGTCCCCAACAAGGTTAGGGTACAAAGAATTGGGTCTCAATATTGTGTCTCTTAAGGAAAAAATCTCTCGCATGCCCAAACAACCACTCATGGTAGAAAAAAAGAAAGACAACGGGACATGAGATCCCTTCAAAATGTTGCTCGAGGAAACCCTCATGCAATACAGGAACGAGATGATGGATAGTTTTGCGCAAATCCTTCAATGGCTACCAACAGATGACGCATCTTCCTCAAACGAAGGCACCACCCTCTTCAAGGTACAAATCAACTTCAATATTCCTATATTTGAAGGTCAGATAGATGTAGATGCGATAGACAAATTGTTGAATCTGCTAGAAGGGTATTTCTTTGTCCATAACTTCTCGAATAGAGAAAATATTACTTTTGCGCTCCTCAAAGTCGTCCCCCATGTCAAATATTGGTGGGAAACTTTCTGTGAGCAAAAGGAAACAGAGGAACCCTCATTATTTTCAATCACAGACACCTGGGAGTCCTTCAGGGATGCTATTAAGGAACAATACTATCTTGTTGGAAGTTATGATGACCTGTACACAAAATGGACCACGTTGCGGCAGGAAAGAGACCAAGCGGTGCGCGAGTTCACAAATATCCTCCATACCTTGCGCACCAAGCTAGGTATCAAATATTCTGAGCGACATATGGTGCTCAAGTATCGCAACGGTCTACATAGATACATCCAGGACAAAATGGAGTTTCTAGACATCTCATCCTTGGGCGCGGCCTACCAATATGTCATCAAAATCGAGCAGAAGCTCAAACAAAAGACGCGGAAATTTTCTAGGAACCCCTCACAGCAAAATCCAGGAAAGGGTGGCCCCAACCTGCAGAACAAAGGATAGAGCAAATAAGTATGGCCTCAGGAAAACTAGTCAAGGCCGTAAGAAAATAAGGGCATTGGAAAGACAAAGAAAGATACCAGGAAGTGGTGCGACTTCCATAAGAGCCCTTGGAATAACACTGTTGATTATCGCTCAAAGCAGTCATTGGTAGCTATTGCTCCACAAGGGGTACATCTGTCCCATCTCATCACCTTGTGGGATCCCAATCGTGCTCATATAGAAGAAAGATGGAACCTGGTGACTTTGCATTGATTACCAGGCTTTGAATAAAATCACAGTCAGAAACCGGTACTTGTTTCCCCGAATCGATGACTTCCTCGATCATCTCATGGGGGTCAAATATTTCAGTAAGATTGATCTGAATTCTAACTACCACCAAGTCCCGATAGAAAAGATAGGTGAATGGAAGACCGCCTTCAAGTCAAAGGAAGGTCTTTTTGAATGGTTGGTCATGCCCTTTGGTTTAACAAATGCTCCAACCACTTTCATGAGGATGATGTATGATATCATGTGACCATTCACCAATACTTTTGTAGTGGTGTATATGGATTGCATCCTAATTTATAGAAAGACTTGGGCAGAACAATTGCAGCATATTCAACAGGTTTTGCACACCCTGCGGAAGCAAAATCTCTACGCCAACTTGGAAAAATGCTCCTTCTGCACGGACAGAGTTCATTACCTAGAGTACATCATTTATCAGCATGGTGTACATATGGATCCAGCCAAAATCCAAGTCATCCATGACTGGTCAGCCCCAACCACACTCACTAAGCCTCGGAGCTTCTTGGGCCTTGCAAATTTCTACCACAGGTTCGTGTTGTGATTCTCCCATATTGCATGGGCCCTCAGCCAAGTAATCAGGGGTGGTGGTAAGGAAAAATTTGTATGGGGTCAGTCCCAACAATAAGCGTTCGATGATTTGAAGCAGCGCTTGTGCTCATCCCCAGTACTTTCACTACCAAACCTGTAGAATCCCTTTGAGATCAAGACAGATGCTTCAGACTATGTTGTGGTCATCGTTCTCACTTAGCACGACCACCCATGGCCTATCATAGTGAGACACTATCAGATGATGTTCATAAGTACCCTACTTACGACAAAGAAATATACTCCATTATTCAACCCTGCCACCAGTGGAGACATTACATTCTTGGGAAGGAGACAGTCATCCACACTGATCATAAGCCACTGCAGTTCATGTAGACACAAGGAAAATTGTAGAATGACCTCCATTAGAAGTGGTCCATGTGCTTGCAGCAATTCCACCTCAACATCAAGAATAAAACGGGAAGCACCAATTGTGTTGTTAATTGCCATAGTAGATTGCGAGTCGCGACACTCACCATGGTGCTAGACTCCTGTGGCCATGAGACCTCTGGATGGCCTCAACTCTATGAGACCAACCCGGTCTTCGCCACCACCTACGAAATGTTGGGTGCAAATGCAGTTGTCGCTAATTTCCATTTTCAGGACGGACTACTGTGTCGTCTGGGCGATATCTCTGTTTCATCAAGCGAGTGAGCGAAGCTAATCAGGGAAGCCCACTATATTCGGGTGGTAGGACACTTCGGTATCGAAAATACAATGGCAATGCTGCAAAAACATTTCCGTTGGCTGAAACTTCGACCGAAGGTCAGCAAGTATATCAGGTCCTGCATTATCTGCACAATTGCCAAGTCGGACACTAAGAAACAGGGCATGTACACCCCTCTACATACTCTTGACAGGCCATGGGAATCCATCTCAATGGAATACATGTCGGGCCTCCCGTCCACAAAGTGAGGCAATGACTGTGTTTTTGTGGTTGTGGATTGCTTTTCTAAAATGGCGATTCTAGCCCCCTACGAGAAGAGCATCACAGCAAAGGCCACTGCCAAGCTCTTCTTTGAATGAGTCTGGGTACATTTTGGAATCCCATAAACCATTGTCTCAGATCAAGACAGACTATTTCTCATCACATTCTGGTCTAGCCTCTGGTCACTGCTGGACACCAAGCTAACCAAATCCACGACCTTCCACCCCCAGACAGATGGCCAAAATGAGGTCGTAAATCAAATGATCATGCATATCATGTGCATGTATAATTCCAAGAACCTTCACACATGGGATGAAAGTCACATGTATGTTCATCATAGCTATAAATGAGGCCTTCATAGCTCAACCGGACACAGCCCCTTTCAAGTGGGGTTGGGATTCCAACCATTGTGTCCCATAGATGTTTCACTACCCCTTGTGGTCACCTCGGTCGACTCATCTCCTGCTCAAACTGAAGTTGACAAAGCCACCTGGTTCATTGAGCAGATCCAGCACATCCGCCAACAGGTTCATGATATCCTACAGAAGTCTAATGACAAGTACAAGCAACACCATGATCAACATCGGGTGCCACATAAGTTTCAGATGGGTGACAAAGTTTGGTTGCACTTATAGAAAGAGCACCTTGGAGGACCCCAACGAAATCTTTGCAAACTTCATTATGGTTCATACACCATCACCAAGGCTGTGGGTGATAATGCTTTCAAGCTCAACATTCGTCCTTTCCTTGGCTTACACCCAGTGTTCAACGTGGATATCCTTCGACCGTATTTCCCACCATTATTGGACACCTCAGAGATAGCAGAACAACTGAAACCAACAGATCTCAACCCTGACTGCATAAAACATGCATAGAGTGATCATATTGTGGACAAACAAATCAAGGGCACTCATGAGCAAAGCATCCAACTTTATCGAGTTGTCAAAGCAGGGCAACTCCTCCACCAAGGAAATTGGCTCACCCGGGTCCAAATTCAACAGAAATTTCCTAAGTTGATGGGGGAACTCAATGCAATGGATACCATTGTTTCCTAAGGGGGGAGGATTGATCCATATGGATGTCGGTGTCCTTCCACCTATTCCAACTGGCTCATTTTGGCAATTTTCCAGTTTGGAAGTTGTTTCCCTAGTTTTTGGGTCCCTGACTTGCGGGGCCATTTTGAGGCCCTAAACAACATTTTTTAGGGTTCGCCAAAGCTAGAATGATATTTTATAGAAAGCATCAAAATGTGTAGTCCTCTTATATACCTTTCCAATGGGATATCGTGCACCTAAAACAGAGATCGTATGCAAAAGTTACGACCTCGGGAAGTTGATGTACTAACTTACCCAAACGGGGCCCACATGAATTTTGGCGCTTCATCTCCTAGGGTTAGGTTTTTTGGATGTCTAGGGATTTTGAAATTCATGTTTATTGTAAAAAGGCCTTCAGAGTCTCATTATAATCATCTTCTTGCTAATGATCACAGTCATCACATCTCTTCTCAAAGATAAGCCGCCACCATTCTAGCAAGCTTGTTTCTGCTGCATTTTACAGTTTCAACTTATTTCCTTATTGAATAGAAACCAATTTTAATGTATATCTATTATTCTGTGTTAAGAATCTTTTCATAATAATCTCTATTCATTTCATTCTACAAATATATTCTAGATCAAGCCAGGCCATAACCAGAAGAGAAGAATTATTCAAAAAGTTGACTAAGATAGCCCTAGTTGGGAGCACCAATGAGGTCCAAGACCCCAAATTGATACTCAACTCATTGTTCTTAACCAAGCAAGCATTTGATGAACAAGTTGATATCTTTAAAGGATTATCATTTGAAAATTTCAATGGCATTCTTGAGTAGAGTGAAGATGACGTGGAAAACTGGTTAAGCAATTATTCGATTAAAAATCAAGATATTGAAGAAGCTTCACGGAATATTTTTATTGACCTAAGGGACTTGGAAGGCGAGCTCTTCAATATAAAAATCCGGCATGAAATCAACGTTGCGCCAATGAGGAGCTACATCGAGGAGTGGTTTAAAAAGGTTGTTGACAAACTTATCGATGAAGGGCAAAGGATGGTTAAGACGATTCCCGTAACCGCCGATGAAAGCCATAAAAGGACATTAGCGATCAAGTGACAAATAGGAGGTACCATCATAGTAATTTCATATTGATCACATCTTTCTTCCTTTATCAAGCTCTTCATCCAGTTACTCCACCTCTTTAAATAGAAAGGCTTAACCGAAGACTGATAATTTCCTTTTTCTTCTTACTGGGTCTTGTTGTCTTCCGCCGCCCACTTTCTTCTTTCTACAAACTTCATTATTATACATATTTGCGTTATGGTCCGCATGAGCCTCAATCCCAATCATTATGACAAACACATTTTAATTTCAGAGAATATGTATTGAACTATATATTTTTTAGAAATTCCAAGAGAGCTATTTTGGGAACAATCTCAACTGTACTTTGTAACGCATTTTTTCTGAATATAAAGTATTTGAGGTTGATATATTGTTATCTTCATTTGATTTTCCCATGTATCACTCTATCAAAGTTCTCTTATACATGCAGATCATTTTCTTTTAATTTTTTATGTGATCAAAAATCTCTAGCCCTACTATGATAGATGTGAGGAAAATCTATTTCTTTGCTTTAAATGTATGAATGTATGTGTTTCTTGATCCATTCTCAGTAACTTTCTTTTAAAAGAAAGAAAGAAAAAAAAAATGTTTTTCTTTTATATATATTTTTACTTTCCTTCGACAGACTTCTATAAAAGTCCCACATTTTAAAAAAATCTCGAACAGAGGAGTACCACCTCTATATAAATGCAGCAGGATATTTATCCTAATGAGGTTGTCATTTCGGTCCTAACGGATTCAAGCGTCAATATTTTTGGTGACCATACTGGGGACATGAACTGAAAATTTGGAACCTGGCTCAGCGTTTTTGACAGAATATATGTCTTTACCCCAGGGTAATCAGACCCATTTAGAAATTGGATTGAATAATCAACGAAGCATTTTGCACCAGTTGTATAATCTAGTAATATCAATAGCCCATACTCGAGAGTATTTAGAAGGGTTCTGGCAGATATTAGTCCAAGAAGAAGAAACATAAATCCTCTGAAGACAATGGAGATAAGAATGACAAGATCGAAGAAACCAAAGATTGGCTAAAGCAGCACAAGAAAAAGGTCAAGATGTAAGCTGGATGAATACAAGGGACCCATTACCAGAAGTAAAAGTAAGCAACTCTTTGTCCTTAAAAGTGAAAAGTTTCATCCCGAAACCTCCTCAAAAATGGTAGCGAGAGACAAATAGCCCTGAAACGAGCATCATGAGGAGAGACAAGGAGGTGAAAGAGATGTCGCAAGAAACCAAGGAATCCTGGGGTTTGGAAATATAAGGAGGGTAAGAGATTCCCCTCTTAATCTCATATATGAACAACATGAGCTCCATGTTCTCCGTAAGGACACCTTAAAGAAATTTTCTTGAGATGGGACAATCAATGCAAAGAGGCATATGCACTTATTTCTTGATGTTTGTGACTTTCACCAAGTTAAATATGATGATGTCATGGTGAGGTTGCTTCTGCAAACTTTATCAGAAAGAGTTTATGAATGGTATACAACTTTGCTGACTAGATCCATTCACTCGTTTAACGACCTCGAAGCTATGTTCCTAACTATGTTTCCCCTCCCAATTTCCTACCGTACCCTCCTCACAGACTTCACCCAAATTGGGTTGAGGAAGAACAAAAGGATGCAAGATTTTTATCTCAAGTTCAATGAGACCTTGAGTAGAATCCCAAAAGACAAAAGACCAAATGACCCAGTCATTCTCAGTTGTTATAAGAATGGAATTCCCTTGAATGTAAAATATTCCATCAGAACATCCCAAATGGATACTTTGGAGGAAGCAATGACTAAGGCCACTGAGATGGAAGAAATTATGATTGAAACGAGTGTCAATCCCGACATTATATTGGGAAGAGTACAAAGGCAGATGGGAGGATTGAATATGGATAATCAATGAGCTTCCATCTTGAGAAAGAACGAAGAATTTAAACCTCGGACATCTCAGAATCAAACGGCAAGAGGAGGATTTTTTAAAGGAACCATACGTGACGTAAAAGTTGATCCTGTGGCGGCGCAGGAAACAAAGCAAAGAATTGAGATTGCACATATGAATAGAACCATCAAACAAATGTAGAATGAAATAACTAGGCTAAGAAGGGGAGATAATTGTAAGTTTTAAACCTGTGAAGTAAAGAAATGCATATAGATTCTTAAGCAATACAGAAATTAATCAACGGCTCATACACAAAGTACACAGAGATTTTATACCAGAAACCCTCAACCGGGAAAACCTTTCTTATTTTCATTATCTCGAATTTCACCATTTGCCATACAATATATACAATGTTTTTTAGGTATTCCGTAGATACCAAAACCCTAATCCCTTAATCCGGGATTAATTTAAAAATCCGCTAAAAATAGCAAAAAACCACCCAAAAAAAAAATTTGGGCCCGTTGTCGAATGCTGCACGTAACCAGGGGGGGCATACCTGCCCCCCCCTGGGACCCCCCTAGGAAAGCGCCCAGTGCACACGGCAAAGCTCTAGGTGAAGGGATCGTCAAACGCAGTTGTCATATCTGACGCACCCACACACACACACATACAAAGAATATAACACATACCCAACAATAATTACATGCCAAACCCAAGAATGTTGATTCCCGAACAAAGGAGGAACCCTCCCCCATTCGAGAATACTGACGACCCATAGAGACCAAGGGTTCCCCAACATCCTACTCCAAACGCAGATGTTTTGGATGATGTCTATGACCAGAAATTGATCGGGAAAGGAGGCTATTACTTAACTGATGAAAGCTTTGAAACAATGTAGATGGATGGATGTGAGATGTCCATGTATATATGTGGAGTGGGCGACAATGATCCTAACTCGCAAGAAAATGTCACACAGACAACAGGGTTTGTAAATATACCAAAGAATAAAGGTGACTCTGACAAAGAAAAAGAAAAAGAAAAGGAAAAGGAAAAGGCAAATGAAAAAGTGTCGAATGAGAAAGTGATAGTTGGAACCACAAGGCAACACATGGCGTCAAGCTCAAATCAAATGACATATAATGTCATGGAGGACTTAAGTAAGTTGAGGATAAATCTGCCTTTTATGAAAGTGGTAAATATTCCTCAGTAGAGGCAGAACATCTTGAAGTTGTTGGATGATCCATCAAAAAGAACTGAAGTTGTTGTTACCACTCCAAAACATAACCAGATCTTGTCGATTGCTAAGATGAGAGGTAAAATTTCACCCTTCTACATTTCAATTGAAAACCATGATGTTGCATTACATAACTGTTTAGTTGATACTGGTGCGAAAAATAATATAATGCCACTTGCGGTCATGGAAGCGTTGGGCATGAGTTGCACTAATTATTATGAAACTGGTGAGAGCATATATGCAATCGATTCTATAAAAGTGTCGGCATACGAAGAAATCAAGGGTTTTTATGCCTGGATTACAGCATCCCCCCATATCATCACAGATTTTAATATTATCCTGGTTGACCTACCTCCAGCATATGGGGTTGTGCTGGGAAGAGATTGGACCTCCATGATCGGTGGATATATAATGAACGACGACAGTTCAATGATGTTACTAGGCAAGGAGGGAGCAATGATTAAAGTACCTCGTGAACCTAGAAAACCCTTTTCGTTTAAGAATAAGGATAAAGAATTAATGGAAGATCACATAGATGTCAGAATTGGAAACTATGCTACCTTGGACATGGAGCACAAGGAAATCCTAGAACGAGTTCAAGACTTGGAAGGCTACTGGAGAATTTCATTCGATGGAGCCTTTTCTAAATATGGGAATAGAGTTGGAATTGTTCTCATCAGCCCAGATAAGACGATGCATCCCCGCACTGTAAGACTGGAGTTTCCATGCATGAATAATAAGGCAGAATACGAAGCTTTGATCCAAGGGATGATCCTCGCACAAGGAATGAAAATAGAACATCTCATTGTGACTGGAGATTCAGAATTGGTCATCAATCAGGTTACCCAAAATTACAAAATCAAAAATGAAAGACTTAAGATGTATTTCAAAAGAGTTAATGAATTGATGGAATCGTTCAGCTCTTTCAACATCGCTTTCATTCCAAGGGACAGGAATCACAGGGCCAATTTACTAGCATTGGCAGCCTCATTATAAAACCTAGACGATGTCCTATGAAAAACGGATTTCCAGGTAGAAAGAGCCTTTCATCCATCCATGCCCAATAATATTAAGTACTTACAAGTATTTGAGAATGATGAACAATTGGAGATTTTTTTGCTAAATGATGATGATGAAGAAGACAATAGCTCGATTGTTGTCCTGAAATAATGCATATAAGTTGGATCTTTGTTTACAAAAGACGATCATGCCAAGAATCTTCTCGAAGAAGTTTTAGTTTGAAAGGTGCAAGAAACAAGAAAAGTCAATATTGGAATGGACCAATCCCCAAAATATGTCAATTTGGGAGTTGATTGCACCCCCGAATAGGTTGATAAATATGTTTCCTTATTCAAAGAATATATTTATGTGTTCGCCTGGACCTATGATGATTTGAAGGCTTATGATAAAACGATATTCTAGCATATCATTCCTTTGAGGAAAGAATCTAAACCAGTAAAACAAAAAATAAGAATGACAAATCCCAAGTTGAAATCTCTGGTAAAAATTGAGTTGGAGAAGTTGAAGAACGCAGGGATAATCTATCCCATCAGACATTCATAGTGGCTTTTAAATCTAGTGATTGTCAGGAAGATGACTGGGGAATTTCGGATGTGCATTGACTTCAGAGATCTTAACAAAGCAAGCATAAAAGATAATTTTCCATTGCCCAACATGGAGTTTCTGCTATAGCAAGTTACTGGATTGCCCTCCATGTCTATGTTGGATGGTTTCTCTGGATATAATCAGGTTTTAGTAGCTAAGGAAGATAGAGGAAAGACAACATTTATCACACCATGGGAAACATATGCATATGCTAGAATGCCCTTCGGTTTGAAGAACACTGGAGCCACTATCCAAAGGGCCATGGATCATGCGTTCATCAAATTGATAAGCAAGTTTATGGAAGACTATCAAGATGACTTGACAGTGCATTCAAACAAAAGGGAGGATCACATCCATCATTTAAGAAAGGTTTTTGAAAGATGTAGATTATACAACTTTTCTCTGAACCCAAATAAATGCTTATTCGTTGTGACTTGAGGAAAGTTGTTGGGCCACATTGTATGCAAGGAAGGGATTTAGATAGATCTAGAAAGAGTTAAAGGAATTAATTAAATCACCCCCCCCCCCACGTCTAAAAAGGGAGTCCAATCATTCTTTAGAAAAATCAATTTTGTTCGAAGATTTGTCCCTGATTACGCAAGCATTGTAGAACCTATCAATTTGTTGTTGAAAAAGGAGCAGAGATTCGAGTGGACAACAGATACTCAGGAAGTGTTCAACAATATCAAAGTCGCAATCACCATCGCTCTCGTCCCCATTTGTCTAGACTTTTAGAGAGATTTTATTATCTATTCATTTTCTACAGAGGCAGACGTTGCGTCTATCCTCACTCATAAAAATAGCAACGGAGAAGAACTCTCGATAAGTTTTATGAGAAAAACCCTACATGACTATGAGTTGAGGTATTCAGAACTCGAGAAATAGGCTTTGGCTCTTGTAAAAGTTGTGGCACACTTTCATACATATATATTAAACTCCCATGTTATATATTATGTTCCCTCGTCACCAGTCAAGATGCTTCTGAATCAACAGTTGAGAGAAGGGAAATGGGCTAACTGGTTAGCGAAAATTCAAGAGTATGATATCAATATTAAACCTTTGAAGGAAATCAAAGGACAAGGTTTAAGCAAGCTTATTGTGAATGGGGACTCGGTCGATGGGATGATTTCAATCTCAATCAGAGAACCATTAGTTGATTCAGAATGGTATGGAGATATCATATTCTATTTAAGGTCCAGAAAATTCCCTGTTACAATCAATCCCAAGGAACGAAGGACACTCAAGATGAAGGTGAACGAATACGTGTTGATTGCTGACATAATTTTTAGAATAAATTTTGATGGCATACTACTGAGATGCGCCGATGAGAATCAAGCTCAAGGAATCTTCAAAGAAGTCCATGAGGGAATATGCGGTGGACACTTTGCACCTACTGCAATTGCCCACAAAATAATCAGAGTGGGATTTTACTGGCTGTTAATATTTAGAGATTTGTATGCCGCAATAAGGAGATGTTTGTCATGTTAGCAGTTTTCAGGAAAAATGAAGAAAGTTGCGATGCCTTTGCAGCCGATTGTGGTGGAACAACCATCTTCCAAGTGGGGACTTGATGTTGATGGGCCAATTCATCTGAAATATAGCAAGGGGCATATGTATATTCTAACATCTACCGATTATTTCATGAAATGGCCAGAAGTGGTGGCACTAAAGAAGGTTGATGCCGAAGAATTGATTAGATTCCTCAAGGACAACATTTTTTCAAGGTTTTGTGTCCCTGATAAATTTATCACAAACAATGGTTCGATCTTCATTGGGTCAAAGTTCACGGAGTTTTGCAGAAAATATGGGATCACCATGGGTCAATCATCGAATTATTATCCACAAGAAAATGGCCTTCTTGAATCCACGAACAAAACACTTGTGCAGATATTGAAGAAAATCATTCATAGAAACCAAAGGAATCGGCATCTGAAGCTGATAGAAGCATTATGGGCAATCAGTACAACCTCAAAGGATAACACTGAGATGTCTTTGTATCTATTGGTTTATGGGAAAGAGGAAAAAATGTTGATTAGCCTCGAGGTTAATGCATTGATCTTTGTGGTTAATACTGAGGATGAAGAAGACCCTTCGCCTATCCATAAAATAATCAATCAGTTGTTGAAGATGGAAGAGGAATGAAGCAAGGCCCTGAATTGAACTTCTCAGAGGTAGCAGAGCATCGAGAGATATTTTGATCAAAGCACAACTATGAAGAACTTTCAGAAGGGAGAACTAGTACTGCTTTGGAACAAATCCAAGGAGAATCCATCCATGCATACAAATTTCAAAGCATTGTGGATCGGACCCTATGTCATTGAACAAATATTGGGATTTAACTCGTATATGCTCCAAGACATGAAATGAAAAAGGTTAATGTTGTCTGTCAATGGGAAACATTTGAAAGGTTTCTTCTCCTAGCACTTTTTCATTCTCATTGTACATAATTTTATTTTTAGTTTGTATATTCTTAATCTGACTTCATAGCCCAATGGGAGGAAGCACCTAGTCATGAGAGATTCTGGATTCTTGACAACCCATTGAGGGTTATCATCCCACAATTAGAGCCTGTTGTTGAGGTTATTTCCCGCTTCCAAAATTTCCCTCCCCTTTTATATTTTTCCAATTTCTTTTTTCCCTTTATTTTCCCTCCTCTATAATTACTCATTTTTCCCTTTTCTTTTTTCCATTCTACTATCCCTTTCTAGTTCTACACTTAGTCACATTTTTCAAATGGTGGGTTCCCAGGTTGGCGGACTTACGGTTTCTCATCTCCATCTATAAATTCACATCACGAGTCTGACCGACCACCCTGTTGTTCCATACTTATCTGATTTTACAATCACGGGTTCCCGGGTTGGCGGGATCGAACTATCATGCTCCCATGTTCCGTGATATACACATTGCACCAAAAAAGTTATGTGATCTACATTTTTATCCTCGGACTCCCTGAACTTCCAAGTCTCATTCCACCTACTATGAGTCTGTCCGACCACCGCGCCATTCTATACTTAGCCAATTTCGCACCTTATACCATCATGGACTCGCGGGTTCACAAAAATCTCAAATCATATTTTGGTCACGTCCGTCCCCACCACCCTCGTGCCCTTCCCAATGCACATTTACTATGCTTTTAATGCTAATAACTTAACACACATTTTCAAAAGGATTGTCATTAATAAGCGAAAGGCTTGAGGAGATCTCCTATTAAAATGCTTTAAAGAAGGATTTACGAAGGATTATATTATCCCCCTCCAACGCCCATTTTAAACATAATCTAGAGCAAGGGAACGTTCTTGTCAACCTATGGTAGCAACTCGACAATAGTTCTGTGGAGATACATTAAATATTTTCGGGTGCGAGGACAAAAATTTTCAGTGGTCCAGAGCATATTCCTATTACTCATCCCCTTCTTCCCAGAAGGAAGTAATCTGGGCGTCGAGAATTACATGCGCAGGTTGTGTCTCGAAAGTCTTTGAGTGGAAGGACTTGGTCAGCTAATGCACTAAGAGATATATTCCAAGCCAACGGATTCTTCAATTGCGGGACCATTCCTCTGTCTCTCTATCACCTCAAGTATTCTGTAAGGTGTTGAGACTTCCTGAGCCAACGCTCACCTTCAAGGGTGAAGATTGTAGGGAGTTCTTAAAGCAGCATGACAATGGATTGGACCTCTTACCTAAATTCCTAGAGAACCCAGCGGTCGTACCTGAGGACATCACAAGATTGCAAGTTGGCTCATTTAAAAATCCCTAATGGGAAATTGCATGGATTTTCACGAGGATAACGGGACAAGAAACTATAGCCAACATCTCTTGTATGATTCTTTACATTCTATATTTTACGGTCAAAGAACAGGCCATCTTCAATTTGGGTTAGTTGATTTCCATTGAAATCTCTTCCCAATTGTTGCAATACAAGAAGCAAAAGAAATTGTTTATGTCGTCTTATTTGGTTTTTGCGATAGTGCATTGCTGTCAATTCCTGAGATTATTTATGTGTAAGAAGGTAAACTGTGAATTCGACCCAGTAACCTTCTGGTATCAAACATTATGGAGGCACAAGGCCTCCCAACATTTTTATGAAGTTTTTAATGATTTTGTCTCAGTTTTGAAAGGACACTCCTAGATGTCTGACCAAGTGAGTAAGTTCCTGGATAGGAAGGGGATACTATAACAAATGTAGAATTATAAAGTTATAAGGATTTTTGGTTCCAAGGAAAATCCTTCCTTCCTTTCGTGCCACATATCTGACAAAATGTTTGTTCCTGAAATAGCAAGGCAGTACAACTACTGGTTGCATTTTTTCCATGAAAAGCAAAAAAAAACAATTCATACCTCTGCCTTGGAAAGTTAGGGACTTCATATTCAGAAATATGAACAAGATTGATGAATTCACAAGCCACTTCTAGAGCCTCAATCTAAAATATGTTGAAAGAGTAAAAGGGTTCAACCCTAGCAAAATTTTTGTAGAACATCTATTGGTTGTTGGCTTCAACAATTCTTTCATTAATGTTATTTTGAATGAAGATGAAGATAATGTCTCTGGAACTCTTGCTCGTGACACTAGTGAATTGGAAACGATACCCAGCACCAATGAGTCATACAAGGAGAGAGGAAAAGGTCCGAGTGAGAAAAGTGCCCAATCCCCAACTATCACTCCAAAGAGTACAACATCTCGGAGCAGCATTCCAACGACCCACTAAATTAAGAAAGTAACCCATGGTTCTTCAGGTGGAGGAGGAGATAAGAACCCTCCTTCAGACAAACTTGAAAGTTCTCACAAGCTTCCCTTGAGTAAGCAAAGAAAAAACATTGTGCAAGAGGAGGAGGGACCTCGAGGTGAAAGTGACATCTACGACCTCTCCCTCGAGGATATGGAACTTGAAATTAACATCAAAAAAGTGTTCCCTAATGTTGACCAGCTAGAGAACACTGCTCACCTGAATCCTCAGATGGAAATAATTGAGAATGAGACATTCGATGAAGAAGATTATTTTGTATTTCAGAGCGTTTTTTTTCACAGCGAGTCCAAAAATTTTATTATTGAGAAAAGAAATGTAAAGAATAAAAAGGGGAAATATTGTTCAGATATTAACCTATGGAACATGCGGCCTTTCCAAATTTCACAAATTCACCGAGCAACTGGAGATGCTCTAGAAAATTCTATTGGAGACCTTGATGTAGAGAATGTCAGGTTAAAGGAATGAATCAAAGAATTGGAGGAAACTTTAATGCCTCTTCCAGTACTTGCTAATCCTTTAGAAATGATCGAGCCTACCACACCTGCAGCAAAATTAAAAGGATCGGCAAGCCTTCTCACATCATCCCAGGGCTATGTGGAGAATAATATCAAGAAAACAATGGAATTAATTACATAGGCTTGGGAGATGTCAAAGAGCATGGTCTCTTTTGGAACGAGAGCACACGCTTTTCATGAATATTTACAGGCAAATTTGAAAAACAAGGAAGGTTTTTACCTCGATGCAGTTGTACCCTTTGGTTTTAAAGTTACCAATATGACAGAGTTGAAAAGAAGAGAGGAGGGTCTCCTTTCTCCGAACCGGATAAAACAACTAAACACATGCTGGAAGGAAAAGGTTAAGAACCTTAATATTATTGTTCAAGCATGCAGCCAGGCCATAACTAGAAGAGAAGAATTATTCAAAAAGATGACTGAGATAGACCTAGTTAGGAGCAGCAATGAGGTCCAAGACCCCAAATTGATACTAAAATCGTTTTTCTTAACCAAACAAGCATTTGATGAACAAGTTGATATCTTTAAAGGATTATCATTTGAAAAATTCTATGGCATTCTTGAGTATCGTGAAGATGATGTGGAAAACTGGTTAGGCGACTATTCGATTAAAAATCAAGATATTGAAGAAGCTTTGCGAAATATTTCTATTGATCTAAGGGACTTGGAAGGCAAGCTCTTCAATATAAAAATCCAACATGAAATCAACATGGTGCCAATGAGGAGGTACATCGAGGAGTGGCTTAAAAAGGTTGTCGACAAACTTATCGATGAAGGGAAAAGGACGGTTGAGACCATTCTTGTAACCGTCAATGTAAGCCATAAAAGGACATCAGCGAGCAAGTGACAAATAGGAGATACCATCATAGTAAGTTCATATCGATCACATATTTTTGTCTTTATCAAGCTCTTGATCCAGTTACTCCACCTCTTTAAATAGAAAGGTTTGACAGAAGACTAATAATTTCCTTTTTCTTCTTAACAGGTCTTGTTGTCTTCCGCCACCCACTTTCTTCTTTCTACGAACTTCATTCTTATACATATTTGCTTTATGGTCTGCGAGAGCCCCAATCCCAATCATTATGACAATCTCATTTTAATTTCAGAGAATATGTATTGAACTATATATTTTTTAGAAATTCCAAGAGAAATATTTTGGGAACATTTTCGACTATACTTTGTAACCCAATTTTTATGAATATAAAGTATTTAAGGTTGATCTATCATCATCTTCATTTGAGATGCCCATGTATCACTCTCTCAAATTTCTCTTATGCATGCAAATCATTTTCTTTTAATTTTTTATGTGATAATAAATCTTTATCCCCACTATCATGGATGTGAGGAAATTTTGTTTATTTGCTTTAAATATATGAATGTATGTGTTTCTTGGTCCATTCTCTGGAACTTTATTTTAAAACAAAATTAAAAAAAATAAAAAATAAAAAAAAAATAAAAATAAAAAATANTTTATTTTAAAACAAAATTAAAAAAAAAAATAAAAAAAAAAAAACATTTTTTGTTTCTCTTTTATATATATTTTTACTTTCCTTCAATGAACTTCTATAAAAGTCCCACATTTTTAAAAAATCTCGAACAGAGGAGTACCACCTCTATAAAAACGCAGGAGGATTTGTATCCTCGTGAGGTTGTCGTTTCGGTCCTAACAGATTCAAGCATCAACATTTTTGGCGACCATACTGCTGACATGAACTCAAATATTGGAACCTGGCCCAGCGTTTTTGAAAGAATATATGACTTTACCCTAGGCTAATCAACCCCATTTAGAAATTGGATTGAATAATAAACGAAGTATTTTGCACCAGTTGTATAATCCTTTCAACAGTCCAGACTCGAGAGGAGTTAGAAGGGTCCTGGCAGATCTTAGTCCAAGAAGAAGAAAGATAAATCCTTCGAAGACAAATGAGAGAAGAAAGACAAGATAGAAGCAACCAAAGATTGTCTAGAGCAACACAAGAGCAAGATCAAGATTGAAGTTGGACAAATAGAAGGGACCCATTACCAAAAGTAAAAGTAAGCAACTATGTATCCTTAGAAGTGAAAAGTCTAATCCTGAAACCTCCTCAAAAATGGCAGCGAGAGACAAACAGACCTTGAAACGAGCATAATGAGGAGAGACAAGGAGTTGAAAGAGATGTCGCAAGAAACCAAGGAATCTCAAGGTTTGGAAATAGAAGGAGGGTAAGAGCTTCCCCTCTTAGTCTCATAGGTGAACAACATGAGCTCCATGTTCTCCCTAAGGGTACCTTAAAGGAATTTTCTTAAGATGGGACAATCGATGCAAAGAGGCATCTACACTTATTTCTTGAAGTTTGTGACTTTCACCGAGTTGAATATGATGATGTCATTGTGAGCTTGTTTCTGGAAAACTTTATCAGAAAGAGATTATTAATGGTATACAACGTTTCCTAGTAGATCCATTCACTCATTTAATGATCTCAAAGCTATGTTCCTGACTATGTTTTCCCCCCTAATTGCTTACCATACCCTCCTCACAGACTTCACCCAGATTGGGTTGAGGAAGAATGAAAGGATACGAGATTTTAATCCCAGGTTCAATAAGACCTTGAGTAGAATCCTAGAAGACAAAAGACCAAATGACTTGGTCATTCTTGGTTGTTATAAGAATGCAATGCCCCTGAATGTAAAATATGTCATCAAAACATCCCAAATGGATACTTTGGAGGAAGCAATGACTAAGGCCATTGAGATGGAAGAAATTATGATTGAAATGGGTATCGACCCCGACATTATACTAGGAAGAGTACAAAGGCAGATGGGAGGATTGAATATGGATAATCAAGGAGCTTTCAGCTTGCGAAACAACGAAGAATTTAAACCTCGGGTGGCTTAGAATCAAACGACGAGAGGAGGATTTTTTAAAGGAACCATACCTGAATTAAAGTTGATCCTGTGGCAGCGCAGGAAACAAAGAAAACAATTGAGATTGCATAAATGAATAGAACAATCAAACAGATGCAGAACGAAATAACCATGCTGAGAAGGGGAGATAATTACATGCCAAACCCAAGAATGTCGATTCCCGAACAAAGGAGGAACCCTCCCCCCGAAAACAGAGTCAGGTTCGAGAATACTAACGACCCACAAAGGCCAAGGGTTCCCAGACAACCTACTCCAAATGCTGATGTTTTGGATGATGTCTATGACGAGCAATTGATCGAGAAAGAAGGTTATTACTTACCTGATGAAAACTCTAAGACAGTGTAGATGGACGGATGCGAGACATCCATGTATATATGTGGAGAGGGTGACAATGATCCTAAATCGCAATAATGTTAGAAAAACAGGACCGCGGAGCAATAAAATAAAACAAAAGCAGAAACAAAAAACACAGAAGACACACAATACAAGAGAGACACAGATTTACGTGGTTCACCCAGTGTGGGCTACGTCCACCAGAGAAATTGCCAGGTCCTTCCTTTATTATTAT
>JZKD02S0836500.1:236722-252851 GCA_000966675.3 Picea glauca
CGAACCCCCGCTGGGGGCCCGCTTGCCCCCAGACCCCCAGCCAGGGGGATGGACCCCGTAGAGGGGGTACCCCCCCTGCACTCCCCCACGTGGAAGAGTGTACATACTTCTGGGGTGTAAATACTTTATGGGGTGTAGACACGGCTGAAAGCAAAGGACCTCTGCATCAGGAAAATAATCAGGCTCCACAACCAACAAATAAAACGTCACCCAAAAAAGAGGGTTTGTAAATAGACCAAAGAATAAAGGCGACTCTGACAAAGAAAAAGAAAAAGAAAAAGAAAAGGAAAAAGAAAATGAAAAAGTGGCGAATGAGAAAGTGACAGTTGGAACCACAAGGTAACACATGGCATCAAGATCAACTCAAATGACATAGAATGTCATGGAGGACTTAACTAAGTTGAGGATAACTCTGCCTTTTATGGATGTGGTAAAGATTCCTCAACAGAGGCAGAACATCTTGAAGTCGTTGGATGATCCATCAGAAAGAACTAAAGTTGTTGTGACCACTCCAAAACAAAACCAGAGCCCGTCGACTGCTAAGCTGAGAGGTAAAATTCCACCCTTCTACATTTCAATTGAAAACCATGCTATTGCATTAAATAATTGTTTAGTTGATACCGGTGCGACAAATAATTTAGTGCCACTTGCGGTTATGGAAGTGTTTGGCATGAGTTACACTAAGTATTATAAAACTTGTGAGAGAATATAAGCAATCGATTCTATAAAAGTGTTGATGTACGGAGGAATCAAGGATTTTTATGCCTGGATTATAGCAGCCCCTCATATCATCACATTTTTTAATATTATCATGGTAGACCTGCCTCCAACATATGGGGTTGCCCTGGGAAGAGATTGGACCTACATGATCGGTGGATATATAATGAACAATGACAGTTGTATGATGTTACTAGGCAAGGAGGGAGAAATGATTAAAGTACCTCGTGAACCCAGAAAACCCTTTTGCTTCAAGAAGAAGGATAATGAATTAATGGAAGATTACATAGATGTCGGGATTGGAAACTATGTTATCTTGGACATGGAGCATAACGAAATTCTAGAATGACTTCAAAAATTGGAATTCCCAGAATGTTTGTTTGAAGACTACTGGAGAATGTCATTTGATGGAGCCTGTTCTAAATATGGGAACGGAGTTGGAATTGTTCTCATAAGCCCAAATAATATGACGCATCCCCACACTATAATACTAGAGTTTCCATGCATGAATAATGAGGCAGAATATGAAGCTTTGATCCAGGGGATGATCCTCACACAAGGAATGAAAATAGAATATCTCATTGTGACTGGAGATTCATAGTTGGTCATCAATCAAGTTACCCAAAAGTATAAAATCAAAAAGGAAAGACTTAAGATGTATTTCAAAAGAGTTAATGAACTGATGGAAATTTTCATCTCTTTCAACATCACTTTCATTCCAAGGGACAAGAATCACAACGTCGATTCACTAGCCTTGGCGGCCTCATTATCAAACCTAGACGATGTCCTAAGCAAAACGCCTTTCCAGGTAAAAAGAGCCTTTCGGCCATCTGTGCGCGATAATATTGAGTACTTACAAGTATTTGAGAATGATGGACAATTGGAGAATTTTTTGTTAAATGATGATGATGAAGAAGACGATAGCTCGATTGTCATCCCAAAAGATTGTATACAAGTTGAATCTTTGTTTACAAAAGACAATCAAGCCAAGAATCTTCTTGAAGAAGTTTCAGTTCGAAAGGTGCAAGAAACAAGAAAAGTCAATATTGGAACGGACTAGTCCACGAAATATGTCAATTTGGGAGTTGATTGCACCCCCAAAGAGGTTGATAAATATGTTTCCCTATTCAAATAATATATTAATGTGTTCGCTTGGATCTATGATGATTTGAAGGCATATGATAAAACAGTATTCCAACATATCATTCCTTTGAGGGAAGAAGCTAAACCAGTGAAACAAAAAATAAGAATGATGAATCCCAAGTTGAAACCTCTGGTAATAATTGAGTTGGAGAAGTTGAAGAAGGTAGGGATAATCTATCCCATCAGACATTCAGACTGGCTTTCAAATCCAATGATTTTCAGGAAGAAGACCGGGGAAATCCGAATGTGTGTTGACTTCAGAGATCTTAACAAAGCGAGCATAAAAGATAATTTTCCATTGCCCAACATGGAGTTTCTACTACAACAAGTTACTCGATCGGATTGCATGTCTATGTTGGATGGTTTCCCTGGATATAATCAAGTTTTAATAGTTGAGGAAGATAGAGCAAAGACAACATTTATCACAGCATGGGAAACATATGCATATGCTAGAATGCCCTCCAGTTTGAAGAATGTTGGAGCCACTTTCCAAAGGGTCATGGATCATGCGTTCAGTGGATTGATAGGAAAGTTTATGGAAGACTATCAAGATGACTTGACAGTGCATTCAAATAAAAGAGAGGATCACATCCATCATTTAAGAAAGGTTTTTGAAAGATGTAGATTATACAATGTTTCTCTGAACGCAAAGAAATGCTTGTTCGTTGTGACTCAAGGCAAGTTGTTGGGCCACATTGTATGCAAGGAAGGGATTTACATAGATCCGGAAAGAGTCAAAGCAATTACTGAACTCAAGCCCCCCACATCTAAAAATGGATTCCATTCATTCTTTGGGAAAATCAATTTTATTCAAATATTTGTCCCTGATTACGCAAGCATCGTAAAAACTATCAATTTGTTGTTGAAAAAGAAGCAAAGATTTGAGTGGACAGTAGATACTCAAGAAGCGTTCAACAATATCAAAGGGGCAATCACCACTGCTCTCGTCCCCATTAGTTCATACTTTCAAAGAGATTTTATTATCTATTCATTTTCTACAGAGGCAGTCGTTGCATCCGTCCTCACTCAGAAAAATAGCAACGAAGAAGAAATCCCGATAAGTTTTATGACCAAAACCCTACACGACTATGAGTTGAGGTATTCAGAACTTGAGAAACAAGATTTTTCTCCTGTAAAAGTTGTGGCACACTTTCAGACATATATATTAAACTCCCATGTTATAGCTTATGTTCCCTTGTCACCGGTCAAGATGCTTTTGAATCAACAGTTGAGAGAAGGAAAATGGGATAACTAGTTAGTGAAAATTGAAGAGTATGATATTGAGATTAAACCATTGAAGGCAATCAAAGCACAAGGTTTATGCAAGCTTATTGTGAATGGGGACTCAGACGATGGGATGATTTCAATCTCAGTCAGAGAACCATTAGTTGATTCAAAATGCTACGGAGATATCATATTCTATTTAAGGTTCGGGAAATTCCCTGCTACAATGAATCCCAAGGAGCGGAGGACATTCAAGATGAAGGTGAACCAATACGTGTTGATTGCTGACATAATTTTTAGAATAAATTTCGATGGCATACTACTGAGATGCGTCGATGACAATCAAGCTCAATGACTGATCAAAGAATTCCATGAGGGAATATGCAGTGGACACTTTGCACCTACTGCAACTGCCTACAAAATAATCAGAGCAAGATTTTACTGGCCGTCAATCTTAAGGTATTTGTATGCCACAATAAGGAGATGCTTGTCATGTAAGCAGTTTTTCAGGAAAAATGAAGAAATTTTCGATGCCTTTGCAGCCTATTGTGGTGGAACAACCATTTTCCCAGTGGGGACTTGGTGTTGTTGGGATGATTAATCCAAAAGGGGAATATGTACATTCTGACGGCTACCAATTATTTCATGAAATGGCTAGAAGCGGTGGAGCTAAAGAAGGTTGATGTCGAAGAATTGATTAGATTCCTCAAGGACAATATTATTTGAGGTTTGGTGTCCTTGATAAATTTATCACAAACAATGGTTCAATCTTCATTGGGTCAAATTTCACGGAGTTTTGCGACAATATGAGATCATCATGGGTCAATCATCGAATTATTATCCACAAGGAAATGACCTTGTTGAATCCACGAACAAAACACATGTGCAGATATTGAAGAAAATCGTTGATAACAACTAGAGGAATTAGCATATGAAGCTGACAGAAGGATTATGGGCAAGCATGAGTACCTCGAAGGATAGCACCGGGATGTCTCTGTATCTATTGGTTTACGGGAAAGTGGAAAAAATGTCGATTATCCTTGAGATTAATGCATTGATATATGTGGTTAATATTGAGGATATAGAAGACACTTTGCCTATCCATAAAAGAATCAATTAGCTGCTAAAGATGGAAGAGGAACGAAGCAATGCCCTGAATCGAACTCCTCAGAGGTGGCAGAGCGGCAAGAGATATTTTGATCAAAGCACAACTATGAAGAACTTTCAAAAGAGAGAATGGGTATTGCTTTGGAACAAATCCAAGGAGAATCCATCCATGCATACAAAGTTTGAAGCACTCTGGATCGAACCCTATGTCATCAAAAAGAGATTGGAATTTAACTCATATATGCTCCAAGACATGAAAGGAAAAAGGTTAATGTTGCCTGTCAATGAGCAACATTTGAAAGGTTTCTTCTCCTAGCACTTTTTCATTCTCATTGTACATAATTTTATTTTTAATTTGTATATTCTTAATTTGACTCCATAGCCCAATGGGCAAAAGCACCTGGTCACGAGAGATTATGGATTCTTGACAACCCATAGGGGGTTATCATCCCACAGTTGGAGCCTATTGTTGAGGTCATTTCCCACTTCTGAAATTTGCCTCCCCTTTTCTATTTTCCCAAATTATGTTTTCCCTTTCTTATCCCTCTTCTATACTTACTCGTTTTTCCCTTTTCTTTTTTCCCTCCTACTATCCCTTTCTAGTTCTACACTTAGTCACATTTTTCAGACGATGGGTTCTCATGTTAGTGGACTTACGATTACTCATCTCCATCTATAACTTCACATCACGAGTCCAACCGATCGTCGTGTTGTTCCATACTTAGTCGATTTTATGATCGCGGGTTCCTAGGTTGGCGGGATCGAACTCTCATGCTCCCATGTTCGATGATATACACATTGCACTAAAAAAATTCAGCGAACTACATTTTGATGTCGAGACTCCTTGAACTTCCAAGTCTCATTCCGCCTATGACGAGTCTGTCTGACCACCACATCATTCCATACTTAGCCAATTTTGCACCTTATACCGTCGTGGACTCTCGAGTTCCCAGGTTCACAAAAATCTAAAATCATATTTTTCTCTCGTCTGTCCCCGCCACCCTCGCACCCTTCCCAATGCACATTTACCATGCTTTTAATGTTAATAACTTACCATACAGTTTCGAAAGGATTGTCAATAATAAGCGAAAGGCTCGAGAAGATATCCTATTAAAACGCATTAAAGAAGGATTTACGGAGGATTATATTATCCCCCTCCAGCGTTCATTTTAAACATAATCTAGAGCAAGAAAACGTTCTCGTCAACTTATGGCAGCAACTAGACAACAGTTATGTGGAGATACATTGAATATTTTCAGGCGCGAGGACCAAAGTTTTCAATGGTCCAGAGCATATTCTTACTACTCATCCCCTTCTACCTAGAAGGAAGTAATCTGGACGTCTGAAAATGCGCGTGCACATTGTGTCCTAGAAGTCTTTAATTGTAAGGAGTTGGTCACCTGGTGCGTTGAGAGATATATTCCAATCCAACGGATTATTTAGTTGAGGGACCATTCCCTTGTCTCTCTATCACCTTAGGTATTCTGTAAGATGTTGAGACTTCCCGAGCCAACACTCACCTTCAAGAGTGAAGATTGTAAGGAGTTATTAAAGAAGCATGACAATGGATCGGACCTCTTACCTAAATTCCTAGAGAACCCAGTGGCCATCCCCAAGGACATCATGAGATTGAAGGCTGGCTCATTTAAAAATCCCTTTCAGGAAATTGCATGGATTTTCACAAGGATAACAGGACAAGAAACTATAGCCAACATCTCTCGGATGATTCTTTACATTTTATATTTTATGGTCAAAGAACATACCATCATTTGTTGGGGTAAGTTGATTTCCATTGAAATCTCTTCCCAATTGTCACAATACAAGAAGGAGAAGAAATTCTTTATGTCATCTTATTTGGTTTTCACGATAGTGCATTGCTATCGGTTCCTAAGATTATCTATGTGTAAGAAGGTAAACTGTGAATTTGACCCAGTAACCTTCTGGTATCAAACATTATGGAGGCACAAGGCCTCCCAACATTTTTATGAAGTTTTTAATGATTTTGTCTTAGTTTTTAAAGGCTTGTTGTTTTTAAAGGACACTACCCAGATGTCTGACTAGGCGAGTAAGTTCCTGGATAGGAAGGGGACCCTAGAACAAATGGAAAATTATAACATTATAAGGATTTTTTGTTACAAGTAAAATCCTTCCTTCCTTCCTTCCGTGCCACATATCTGACAAAATGTTTGTTGCTGAAATAGCAAGGCAGTACAACTACTAGTTGCATTTTTTCCATGAAAAGAGAAAAAAGAAATCCATACCTCTTCCTTGGAAAGTTGGGGACTTCATATTCAGAAATATGAATAAGATTGATGAATTCTCAGCCCACTTCCACAGCCTCAATCTAAAATATGTTGAAAGATTAAAAGGGTTCAACCCTAGCGAAATTTTTGTAGAACATCTATTGGTTGTTGGTTTCAGCAATTCTTTCATTAATGCTATTCTAATGAAGATGGAGATAATGTCTTGGGAACTGTTGCTCGTGACACTAGTGACCTGGAAACGATACTCAACACCAGTGAGTTGTACAAGCAGAGAGGAAAAGGTCCGAGCGAAAAAAGTGCCCAATCCCCAACTGTCACTCCAAAGCGTACAACATCTCGGAGCAGTGTTCCAATGACCCACCAAATTAAGAAAGTAACCCACAGATCTTCAGGAGGAGGGGTAGATAAGAACCCTCCTTCAGAAAAAATTGAAAGTTCTCACAAGATTCCCTTGAGGAAGAAAAGAAAAAACATTGTGTAAGAAGAGGAGGTACCTCGAGGTGAAAGCGACATCCATGACCTCTCTCTTGAGGATATAGAACTCTAAATTGACATCGAAAAGTGTTCCCCAATGTCGACTGACTAGAGAACACTGCTCACCAGAATCCTCAAATGGAAATAATTGAGAGAGAGACATTTGATGAAGAAGAGTCTTTTGTATTTCAGAGCATTTTGTTTTACAGTGAGTCCAAAAAATTGATTATTGAGAAAAAAAATGTAAAAAATAAAAAAGGGGAAATCTCGTTCAAAGATTAACCTACAGAACATGCGGCCTTCCAAAATTTCCCAAATTCACTGAGTGATTGGAGATGCTCTAGATAATTCTATTAGAGGCCTTGAAGCAGAGAATGTCAGGTTAGAGGAACGAATCAAAGAATTAGAGGAAACTTTAACGCCTCTTCCAGTACTTGCTAGTCCTTTAGCAATGATTGGGCCTACCACACCTACAGCAAAATTAAAAGGATCAACAAGCCTTCTCACATCATCCCAGGGATATGTAGAGAAGAATATCAAGAAAAGAATGGAATTAATTATAGAGGCTTGGGAGATACCAAAGAGCATGGTCTCTTTTGGAACGAGAGCACACACTTTTCATGAATATTTACAAGTAGATTTGAAAAATGAGGAAGGTTTTTACCTCGATGTGGTTGTACCCTTTGGTTTTAAAGTTACCAATATGGTAGAGTTGAGAATAAGAGAGGATCTCCCTTCTCTGAACTAGATAAAACAACTCAATGCATGCTATAAGGAAAAGGTTAAGAACCTTAATATTATTGTCCAAGAATGCAGCCAGGCCATAACCAGAAGAGAAGAATTATTCAAAAAGCTGATTGAGATGGACCTAGATGGGAGCACCAATGAGGTCCAATACCCCAAATTGATACTCAACTCGTTGTTCTTAACCAAGCAAGCATTTGACGAACAAGTTGAGATCTTTAAAGGATTATCATTTGAAAAATTCTATGGCATTCTTGAGTATAGTGAAGATGACGTGGAAAACTGGCTAGGTGACTATTTGATTAAAAATCAAGATATTGAATAAGCTTTGCGGAATATTTCTATTGATCTAAGGGACTTGGAAGGTGAGCTCTTCAATATAAAAATCTAGCATGAAATCAAAGTGGCGCCAATGAGAAGCTACATCGAGGGGTGGTTTAAAAAGGTTGTCGAAAAACTTACCAATGAAGGGAAAAGGACGGTTGAGACGATTCATGTAACCATTGATAAATGCCATAAAAGGACATCAACGAGCAAGTGACAAATAGGAGATACCATTATAGTAAGTTCATATTGATCACATCTTTCTATCTTTATCAAGTTCTTCATCCAGTAACTCCACCTCTTTAAATAGAAAGGTTTAACCGAAGACTGATAATTTCTTTTTTCTTCTTACCAGGTCTTGTTGTCTTTCACCGCCCACTTTCTTCTTTGTATGAAGTTCATTCTTATACATATTTTCTTTATGGTCCACAGGAGCCCCAATCCCATTCATTATGACAAACACATTTAAATTTCAAAGAATATGTATTGAACTATATATTTTTTAGAAATTCCAAGAGAGTTATTTTGGGAACAATCTCGATTGTACTTTGTAACCCAGTTTTTTTGAATATAAAGTATTTGAGGTTGATCTATCGTTATCTTCATTTGAGATGCCCATGTATCACTCTGTCAAATTTCTCTTATGCATGCAGATCATTTTCTTTTAATTTTTTAAGTGATCATAAAACTTTATCCCTACTATGATGGATGTGAGGAAATTATGTTTATTTGCGTTAAATGTATGAATGTATGTGTTTCCTAGTCCATTCTCGGAAACTTTCTTTTAAAAGAAAATAATAAAAAAAAAAACATTTTTTGTTTTTCTTTTATATATTTTTTTACTTTCCTTCGATAGACTTCTATGAAAATCCCACATTTTAAAAAAATCTCGAATAGAGGAGTACCACCTCTATAAAAACGCAAGAGAATTTGTATCCTCGTGAGGCTATCATTTCGGTCCTAACAGATTCAAGCGTCAACAAAGATTTATGTCAAAAAATGAAAATGGGAAGATGTATTTTTATCACCTTTCTCATAAAATGCCAATACAAAATATAACTAGGGCCGGCCTCAATAATTTTCCCTTATAACTCAATTTTGCAAAATTTAATTTATTTGGCACAAAATAAAACCCTAAAAGTGATGTCATGCCCTTCTAGGGTGACGTTGAGCCCCCAAGTGGGACGTTAGGTTGGAAATGGTGCAACGTTTGACCTTCAAAGGCCATGGATATTTCCCATACGTATCAAGTGTCAATGTCAAGACTTCATGCATCAAGGCCTTAAGCCCTAGTGATGTCATGGACTAGTAGGGTGACGTCCAAGCCTCCAAAGGCATAAAGTCCATTTGGGAGAAGTTCTGCCAGAGTGCCTCCAAAGGCAATTTCCTCTTCCTTCAAGGTGCAACTGGTGATCACAAACCTGCCCTAGACCTAGGGTCTCTGCATCCATCCTTGAGCTCCAAAGCCCCATGAAGGTTTGAACAAGTCATCTCCTCATGAATACTTGTCCATCGGGCAAGGTCCTACAAAGACAAATAGGTACGCCCTCCAAGGGTCCATAAGTCACAAGAATCATGCCAAGTAAGCCACATCTAATAATTAAACCACTTGAACATGTGCATCAAACCCCCCTTTTCAAACTAAACAAATACTCAAAGACCTTATACAATTTGTCAAATTTAGGTGTGGGAGGGGTGTCAAGGCATCCTATTGGGTCAATCAATCCTCAAGTCAAAGGTGTTTCCCAAGGGAAACCTATCTAAGCCATGTGTGAGTATGAGGTGGAGTGGGTTAAGACTTTTGGGCATGGGTTTTATGACATACAAGGGTTTGTATTGTCTCATTTATGGGTGCCTTTGTAGAGGGTGTGTTGCCCTTTGTCCGTGATGCAACATTTTTCCAAGCCCATTTATTGTCCTTAATTAATTAAAGTCCAAAAAAATTGGGTACTATAAGGCATGGAAAGAAAAGAGTACCACAATGTCACTTGAAGCTTAGGTACACCTATTTCCATATGAATGGAAAGAAAGGGACACTGCATAAATTCACCTCCTCGACAAGTGGGACATCTATATAATTTGAGTTTGCTTTTGCAGGTCTTTAAATTATTTAGGAGAACACTTCATTGTTCTCAAGACCTCTTGGGAAAACATATGGAAGGTTTATTATTGGATTTTATCTTTTTCCAACTACATTTCCCTCTAGGCCTTCAGCTCATTCTTCCCATGAAATGAGATACAATCCCTTCTTGGGTCAGTGCACCCAAAAATCCCAAAAGATGAGGAGATGAAATGGAAGAAGTATGGAAAGTGATAAGTATGATTGGGAATGGTACAATGACTCTTCAAGGAACCCCCCAATAGCACCCTATTCCCAAGGGTGACCAACTTACTAGGGTGGAATGACACCCACCAAAGTTGAATAAGGCAAAGAGTATAATTTCCAAGCAAGTGTTTTGTAATAAAGAAAGAATTATTTGTAACATATTCAAATGCTTCAATTATTAGGGTGACTCTTACCATGATACTAGACTTGTTACGTCATGAAGCAAGACTTGTTTTCCTCTGGGGCAAGTCGGTGTGACGGATGATGCTCTGTTGTTGGTGATGTATGATGCTGCATCAATGAATAAGAGGGACCTTGTAGGGCTATGCTAGTCAATATGGCTCCCAGCACTCCATGTCTGCTACATGTGGGCCTTGAGATATGATCTCCTTAGTTACCCCTAGACTGAGGGGGTAACATCATGCTCCTACTCAGGGACATGTGCTCACCATAAAGCGCATGAGAACCTCAACATCTTTGGTATGACCTGTGCCTACACACTCAAGAAAAATTGTTAGAGTACCTAGGGTGGCGCTATCACCCCTTGTCCTTATGATCAAAATCCATGAGTAAATACTAAAAATAAAATCTTATTCTAACATGTTAATGAAAGCATATAAATATGATATAACATTGATGCAATGTGTAAATAAAGGAACATTTAAATCATGTGTATGTATGCAAATTAATATAAGCTAAATGCAAACTATACTACCATGATATGTAGTATGCAACATATATACAATGAATATGCAAAATGCAAATTCCTACCTACCTACCTACCCTACTCTAAGAGGTGAAGATATCAAGTCTCTCCCCCATGATGAGGTTTGGTGACATGGCCATTAACTGGTAATGGACGCCTCCTTCCTTGCAATTGTGTTCAAGTAGTAAGAGTTATTAACAAACTTCCCTCTAATTTGAAATGGTCCTAGCCAAAACTTCTGAGAACCCTTATGATTATTGGGCTGGCTCATTTTCCTATCCCACTCTAAAACCAAATCTCCTTGTTTATAATCCCCTCCTTTGGAATCAACTATTTCTTGTATTACTCTCATGTATTTCTTTGAGGGAGGGATTGGGATTCTGTGGTGAGGAATTCCTCTTGGTTTGGTCTAATCAATATATTTTCATCTTCTTTCTTTAGCACTTTGATATAACCAACTTTATTGTCCTTATATCTATCTAGAAATTGTTGATACTCTTCCTTCTTTGGCCATTGTATAGCATCAAAATCTTATTCCTTAGAGAAAGGTAAATCACTTGGAGAAAAAGTTGGAATAGATTCTTTGATGGTTTCATGTACCAGATTGGTTCTAGTATCGGTGTTAATTTATTCTAGATGTGTCTTGGCAATGGGCATGCTAGGTAAGTGAGAAAAATTTCCACCCTTCAATGGCACATTGATATTGGTCAAATCCATCTCTAAAGTGCCACCCAACATTGCAACAAATTTTCTAGACAAAATCATCCCCCATAAATCAAGGACATCTACCACCACAATGTCCATTGGGATGACCCTTTCAGGATATCGGGCAAGGTGGGCCTTCACATTTTCCACTAAGCCATGAGTAGGAATGGATCTTGATTCAAGTCCATGCATGTTCCTACAGGGTAGTGTGGGATTCACATCTAGTTGTTCCATTACCTTCAAGGGCATCATATTGGCACCTGCTCCTGAATCAAGCATGCAGTTATTCATACATTTATCATTTATCTATAGTGACATAAAAAATGGTGGATGGCCATCATATTGTACCTTGAAATGGTTTGTTTGCAGCATTGTGGGGGGATCTATTGGTTCATCTTGTACCTTAAAGAATATTTCAAATGTATACTTCGTAGAGAGAAATTTAATGATCTCCTTCAAAGGTATTGTCACACTCATCTTCGCCAAAGCATTTTCTAATTCAAATTTCAAGTCGATATTGTTGGCTTTTGGAAAAGTAGGATTGGGTAGAAGTTGACTCATTGGTGGAAGTTTTTGTTGAGAGGGATTAGGGTCAGTAGGAGGATCTTGAGGCACTTTATTTTGTCTCGTATAGACTTGTAACTCTTGCTTTTTTAGCTTCTCCTTGGACTCACTATCTAGATTATTTATAACTTCCATTGTATCCCTTATAGCTGCCTCTTTCATGCCTTCCTCATGTTCTTTGAGTGTGATATTGAGGAACACATGTGGTTCTTTCGTGAAGGTATGACTCATTATTTTTACTAGGTCGGGGTCTCCATTATGCATTGGACACTTGTGCTCCCAATGGTCATCCTTACACTGAAAATGCCAAGGTGCTTCATCCACAAACTTTGAAGGGGTGAGGGTACTAGGGACCCTTTGTTCATTTCGAGGCTTGTACATTTGACTGGGCCTTTGGGCTACCCCTTGAAGGGAGGTCTAAGAGCTTTTTTTTGTGCATTCTCTAAATTGTCAATCCTATTCATCATCAAAGTCTGGTTTCTTGCCATATCTTCTATGGTTTCTGGAAGCTTTGACAAGGTAAAATTGATCTCTTGGGTAGTCTCAACACTGTGGATTGCTTTAGGTTTAATGTCAACCTTGGCTCTTGGAGCATGGAACAGTTTGATCTTGGATGAAGAGAGATTAGCCTCGATTCTTATAGCCATTTCCTAAGCTTCTTGAATGGTCTTTGGACTCTTTTTCTTAAGCATGAAATCAATCTGCCCTGCAAATGCCCTGGCATAAAGGAAAACAAGGTAATCTCCTCTAGGGTGATAGTTCTTAGGTATTTGTTCGAGCAACCTTTCAAACTTGTCATTAAACTCCCCGACAATCTCATTCTTTGATTTCTTGATGTCATTGAGTCGTGCTAATAGCATGTTAGGATCTTCATTAGCACTCCATCTTTTAAGAAATACTTCTTCTAGTTGGTCCATGGTTTTGATGCTAGCATCAAGGAGACTATCATACCATCTTCTGTAAGCATCCTGAAGAATGATGGAGAAGATTTTCATCACTAATTTGTCGGCATCATCACTCATGGGATTGACTTGAAAGAAATCCAAAAACTTATTCATATGGTCATCTGCATTAGTCACATCCTTGCCGATGAATCTAGGAAACCACTTTTTGTACTTTGAAAGCATTTGTCGAGGGTATCTCAGGATGGCTGACATATCTAATGGATTGAAGATCTTAGATTCCCATTTCTTTTTACCTTGGTTCTGGGTCTAAGTCTGGGTTGAAGTTTGAGTATGATCCATTGTATTCAAAGGAAGGTTTCTACCAAACAATTATTTTACTACTGGAGAGTTACGAGGGAGCCTTATCTTGTAGGTCTTGGGAGGGTTAGTGTACCTCCCTAAGAGTCTTGGAGTTGTCAGGTAACCCCTTAAGGATTATCAAAGGAAAAGAGGGAATCACCCTCAGCGGAGTCGCCAGCTAAGCTTTGTAAGATAAGGGCTTCGAGAAAATCTCACCAAAGATTTTCCATTGAGGAAAATTGACACAATCCTCCCAAGTAATGGCGACAAAAATGTTATCACATAATTTGTACTTGTCCAAAATCCAAGACAAGTAGGTGAAATTGGCATAACAACAGGATATCCCACCACTATCACCTTGGTGAGAAATCCCCACTTTTAGGGATGGATGAAGGTTCAACCTAAGGGAAGCATACCCGGTGGCCTAAAGGGTTGGGTAAGCTAAGGATATGGTTAAGAAATACCCCCCCTCTCACTGGTCACCTAAGTCAAGAATGTCTATGTCTGAGGAATTGAGGCAAAGAAGAGTATATGTGTACCTACCTAGAACAAGAACAATATAACATATATATATAGCAATTTCCAAGTACAAAAATGAAAATAAGACCTCAATAGACAATCAAAAAATATGTTGGATGATATGAAATTGCTGCAAATTATCAGTTTACAACAATCAATCAATATTTTGTAACAACCAAGAAAAGTATAGCTCAAAATTGTGTGTAATCATAATGAAAACTTAGCATTTATCGAGTAGATTATTTAGCAATTGTCACAAACAATTTCTCAGTGAGTTAGCTAGATGTCAAGCTAGTGTGTGCAGAAAATTAGTATGAATTAGTATGGAAGTAGAAATGTTTTGCAACAACAACAAGTTAGTCGATGATTCAGGCTAAGCTAGGGTTAGTAGAAGTTAGTATATGCTTTAGAGAATAAAGTGTAAGATTTGTTTGATCAATTCCTTCAACAAGAGAAAGTAGACAAGGGCATTTTGGGCTTATGGAGTAAATTATAACATCAATAATAACTTGTAGAAATAAATGATAATATTTGTCTAAGGATAGAGAGATAAAGTCTTGAGGTGTTGGCACTTTAAGGCCTCAAGCTTTGAGTCTCAAAAATGGAAATTCTAGGCTATGTTAGTCAATCTAGCTCTCGACACTCCATCTCTGGCACATGTGGGCCTCGAGACATGATCTCCTTAGTTACCCCTAGACTAAGGGGGTAACATGGACATTGTAGATGGTATTCGATGATGAAGAAGACATTCCCAGTGAGGAAGTAAATGCAATCCAAAACAGAATTAAGGGTCTTCCTACCAACTCTTCAACACCACCTCCTACCATTATGCCTAAGAAAATTGTCCCCCAAGACAAAACAATTACCAAACTTTATTGGTTTGTGATCATCTATATTACGACATAGTGGAAGATAAGAAGAGAACTAGAGATAATGTTTCTTTCTATAAGTTGAAAAAATTAAAACAATAAAAGAACAATTTACTTAAAGCATTAGAAAGTAACAATGTTGAAAAACAAACGACCACGGCTTCAAGTAAAGACAAAGAAAATGTTTTTTTTAATACCTCTTCGAATAAAAATAAACAAATCAATACCAATGATATGTTGATAGGAGATAAGTCCAACTCACACACACCACCCTTTCTATTAACTTATGAAATATTCAATAGGAACGTACACAATTGCTTGGTATATTTTGGAACATCATCAAACATAATGCCATATTTTGTTTGCAACAAAATCAATGCCCAACCTCATAAATATGCCATACAAATTGCACAACTTGATAGAACATGAGTTAAAGTTTTAGGTGAATTGAAGGATGTTTTTATCAGATTATGTTCTAACCCTAAGGTTCACCAAAATATAGACATCATTGTGGTTGACATTCCTGGAGCATATGGTTTGCTTCTAAGCAGGGACTGGTAAGAAAAACTTCATGGATATTTTGTTGCAGACTGGTCACATCTATGGTTACCATATAATGGTAAACCTAATCAAATAAGAGTCGATCAAGAAAGTCATATGAAATTCAATGTAACAGATATCGATGGTGAAAATGAACTAGTAATGTTTTCTGATTCCATTTTGGGAAACTATTGCATTGACTCATATTTGGGGAATTTTGTTGCAGAAATTTCACTATTCAATGTTTCATTTGTACAATCAGAGGTTGTAAAATTTTCCCAAACCGTTTTTTCGAGATGTGTAGATTTTTCTTTTGATAGTTTAGAATCCAATAAGAATAATAATACTAATTTTTGGACTTTTTTTTTCGATGGTTGAAAATCTAATGAAGGTGCTGGAGCAGGATGCATTTTGCAAGATCCCAAAGGTAACAGAACCATGGTAGCTTTTAGGATAGAATTTAAATGCACAAACAATGTGACCGAATATGAAGCATTAATCCAAGGTTTGAAAAAGGTTAAAGATTTGAATGTGAAATTTTTAAAGGTTTTTGGTGATTCAGAAATAATCGTCAAACATGTACAAAATACTATCCAATGTGTTTCAAATCATTTAAAGAATCACCAACAACTTAGTCTAGATTTTTTGCCACAGTTTAC
>JZKD02S0836611.1:73866-85449 GCA_000966675.3 Picea glauca
AGGAGGTTTCCCCCTCGAAGAGGCTTATTATCTGAAATTATCTCTTTTTCAAGGCGTTGAGTACTTTTCCTGAGGTTTTTATATGCTATATTGATGTTTGGTTCTTAACACATGGTCATATGAGATCATCACCTAAGATCATATAGAGGGAGGAGCTAGCACGTCGTTAAGCTTCACTTCATAGTTCGGGAGATCGAGAGTTGGGAGAGTCGAGGTGACTCACGACAGATGACCCGAAACGCAATGTCCCGAAGTAATTGGCCCCAAGTCACCGTCGAAGGTCACAAGAGGGAAGAGGCTTAGGAGCCAAAGGAGACAAAATCGACTGACTGTAATTGCCAGAGAAGATGAGGAATTGCGACTAACAGAGAAGCAAAAGATTCTCAGGATAACTGCTATAGAAGCCAAAGAACCTTGAATAATGACCAGAGAAGGTGAAGAGTTCGTATGATGATCAAAAAGATGACTCGACATGTGAATGACATGTAGAATAGAGAAGTGACAGAGTGTCTTTTGAAGAGTGAGGCATGTAGGTAGGATGAGAATTTGTGGAGAATCAGAAGTGGAGATCGGTGGCGCAGTGAAGAGTATGCAGAGGCAACATAGAGCATAAAAGGAAGAAGAGAAGTTGAATAGGGGTGGAGGTTGAGAACAGGAAGAAAAAGAGCAGAGCATATAATTTGAACTATGTAGAAGCAGAACATAATATAGAAGTTGAAGAAGGTAGAGGATTCAAGGACTTGTAACAAACCATATTAGAGACAAAGCAAGTAAGTAAAGTTTTTTAAGATTCAATCAGGGTGGTAGGGTGGTGCTAAGGAAGATTGCAGTCCTCTCAATTCTAGTTGGTACTAGAAGATATTATGGGAGTTGGTGCTTCCTTCTAGTGGGTGCTAGAGAAACCTGGGAGTTGGTGCTTCCATCTAGTTGGTGCTAGATAAATCTGAGATTTGGTGCTCTCTGCAAGTAGTATATTTCTATTAGAGGTTGCAACCTCATATTTGAGTTGGAGCTCAAAGACTATGATGTACATGAAAGTTGGAGCTTGATTGACATTCTAAGAAGAAGAGGTTTTCTCCCTTTATGGGTTTCCTCATGAGAAATCCGTGTCTCCGTGTATTCTGTGTGATGGATTAAAATATTGTTTATCTATGCATGTTAAGTTATCAGTAACACATTAAATAAAAATTAAGAAAGATTCAGAAAAGAACAAAAAGTTTCAAGCTTATATTATAATTGATTCACCCCCCCCACTCTCAGTTATATTTCCAACAATTGGTATCAGAGACGGTTCCTTTTATTTAAAGGTAGATTAGTAAGCTTAAACATGACAAGTCATGGAGGAACTTCAACCAATAAGGCCCCCATGTTCAATGGAACAAAATTTTCCTTATGGAAATTTAGGATGAGAACCTACATAATGGCTTTAGGTGCAGATGTCTGGGATGTGGTAGAGACTGGTTATGTTAAGTTAGTTGTACTAGCTAATAAGGACGATAAGCTAGAATTCAGCTTCAATGCTAAAGCTATGAATGCTATTCTGAGTGGGCTTGCAGAGGAAGATTTTGTCAAAGTCATGCAATGTGATTCAACAAAAGTTATGTGGGACAAGCTGATAAGTATTTATGAAGGTGATGAGAAGGTGAAAGACGCAAAACTTTAGACTCACAGACTGAAGTTTGAGCAGTTAAAGATGGATGAAAACGAAACTATCAGTAAGTACTTCTTACATATAGAATAACTTTTCAACACTATGAAAGGGTGATCCAGGAGGATATTGGTGGCCACCCACCTTTTCCAACTGGATCAAAACAATTTTTTGACAATTTTGGCAATTTACTATTTTTAGCAGTTTTAACTTCCGGGGCTATTTTGAGGGCCAAAATGAAGGTTTTTCGAGATTGATCTTCTCAATGATAGACGAAGGCATAATTGAGCCCCCAAAATGAATATCCTCGATGATACCTTCTGAGCCTCATTGTAATTATCTTCTTGCAAATGAGAAAAATCGTGTATTACTATATCTCTGTGTTTATGGTTGCATCTCTGATACATTTCTTTTATATTATTGGATTATATCTTTGTGAATTTTTTTATTATATCTCTGCTCTCATTTCGTGCCGAAAATAATATGGATCAATGATCATCTGGGAAAATTTGATGGTAGAGCTGATGAAGGTATCTTCTTAGGATATGCAACGAACAATAAAGGATACAGATGTTTTTTTAAAAGAATGCATAAATTAGTAGATTGTATTGATGTTTGAATTGATGAAGAAGCTCATGTAAAAGATCAAAAAAAAATAAGCACTAAGACAGATGAAAAAGATGGTGAGAATAATGAAAATGAATAACAACAAATCCTAGAGTCACAAGAAGATGATGAATCAGGTGGAGAAGAGACACCCATACAAGAAGAATCAGGACAACAATCAGCATCAAATCCTTCCTCCAGTATTACTCAAAAGAATCATCCTGAAAGTCAAATAATTGGTGAGAAAGATAAAGGTGTACAAACCAGGAGGAGGATAATCAAAGACACTGATAAATCACATATAGACTTCATATCCATGGTGGAACCCAAGAAATTCAATGAAGCTAGTGAAGATGTAAATTGGTTAAAATCAATGAATGAGGAACTGGACTAGATTGAAAAGAATGACACTTGGGAACTCGTTCCTAGGCCAACAAATAAAAATGTTATAGGATCCAAATGGGTCTACAAAAATAAGATGAATTAACAAGAAAATATTGTAAGAAATAAGGCTATATTGGTCTACAAAGGATATGCTCAAATAGAAGGACTAAAATTTGATGAAACATTTGTGCCTGTAGAAAGATTAGAATATATTAGAATGTTTCTTTCCTATGCTTGTCATAAACAATTTTAAGTCTATCAAATGGATGTCAAGTAATATTTTCTAAATGGAGATCTAAAAGAAGAAGTCTATATGAAAAAACCAGAGGGTTTCCAACTGTTAGATAACCTTGACTTTTTCTGCAAGATGAAGAAAGCCTTACATGGGATGAAACAAGCTCTTCGTGCTTGGTATTACAGACTGAATAAGTATCTTTGAGACAAAGGGTTCAAGAGAGGAAAAATTGACAACAATCTATATATCAAAACATAGGGTAATGATTTTCTCATTGTGTTGGTCTATGTAGATGACATCATATTTGGAAGCAATAATGCTTCATCGGTACAATGGTTTGCCTCTACCATACAGTCTGAATTTGAAATGTCTATGATAGGGGAACTGTCATTTTTTCTTGGTCTGCAAATTACTGAGAGATTCTACACCTATGGGCACACCTATGGTCATTGGATGCAAGTTAAGCAAGGATGATTACTCACTTGATGTTGATCAGAGTTCCTATAGGTCTATGATAGGAAACCTATTGTACATCACAACATCCCATCCATACATAATGCATGTTGTTGGAATGGTAGGAGGGTATCAGGTTGCACCTAAATAGAGTCATTTGTTAGCTGTCAAAATAATATTCAAATAATTGAAAGGAACAATGAACTATGGCCTATGGTATCCTAGGAATCAGGATTTTCAGCTGCCAGTCTATTCAAATGTTGATTGGGATAACTGCGTGGATGAAAGGAAAAACATGAGTGGAGGTGCATTCTTCTTAGGAGAGTCTCTTGTAGCATGGTTGAGAATGAAGAAAGGTTCCATTTCCTTATTCACTATAGAAGTTGAATACATTACAGCTGCCACTTGTTGTACCCAAGTATTATGTATGATTCAGACACTTGCAGACTTGGAGGTAAAGTATAATGCACCAATCCCAATCCATTGTGATAATACTAGTGAAATCAGTTTGTCAAAGAATCATGTATTTCACTCCAAGACATAGCATATACCCATCAAGTATCACTTCTTGAGGGAACATGTGACCAACACTATTGTTTATTTTCATAATATTCCATCCAAAGATCATATTGTTGATACCTTCACTAAATCACTTGCAAAATCTCAGTTTGAGTATCTACGCCAGAAGTTGGGCGTGACCTTGTTACCAAGTTAAAAAGTCCATATTGTCAGGGAGAGTATGTGTTGGTTGAATATCTGATGCCTCCGAAAATTACTGCAATCACTTAGGGGGAGCATGTTTTATTTGAAATTGATGTCAAAGGAGGAGAAAAGGAGTGGTCTGGATGCTATAGATGGAGATCTAAGTAGCATGTCAGGGTTGCCATCAATGCCAAAGGGGGATATTGTTGGCATGTTTACAAGAAGAGTGTTCTTGTCATTGATGGAAAGAACAAAATGCGGAGAAGAAGGAAGTGTAAGCTCGGGAGGAGGAGAAAACAATGTGCAAAAATCAAATCTCAAAAGAGATAACACTTTTCACTTTCTAGAAGTGCACCCGAGGTCCAAGAAACAGTCTCTTAGGAGGAGAAAAGGTCGAGACCTTTGAACACTTATAAAATGTTCTAAGTCAGAGAGATAAAAAGTATTAAGAGGAAGAACGACAGTGGTCATTGGATCACCAATCTTGAATACCCAATGACCATTAGTTCAGTAGTGACCAAATGAAGTACAGAGAACAAGTACAGATCTGATCCATTGGATCTAAGCACTGAGGATCAATAATTGTTGGATCCAGAAATAAATGCATGAAGGTTAAGACTTTGGATGAGTGTAGGAGAGCGGACTTGTCAAAGTCCTAAAGTCCCAAAGTAAGCAAGTATTGTCCATCATCAAGACTGACAGGGGGCACACGATCCTCAACTCCGGAGCAAATCACTTCAAGGATTTTTAAGTTTGAGACTTGAAAAACCTGAAGCCTGGAGAGCTGGAGGGCTGGAGAAAATGACATCCATCAGATCATTTTGAAGTGGAAGGATAGGATAAGCTAGAAGAGTTTCATCACTGACAGATTGAGTTGTCAATATGAGAACATGATTGACGTACAATGTTTAGTTCCGGTATAAAAGTTGCGAGGAGGTTATTGTTTGGGGATTCTCACTTTGGAAGAATTGGTGACTTGAAAAGTCGAAATACCCGAAGTCCTGAAGGCCTAAGTCCTGAAGTGAATGAGGATCCGCATCAGCAATATTATGTCAGCAAGGACACATGGCGCAAACAAACAATTACAAGTGTCAGATTGATTCGGCACTTCAGGTACGTGCAAATCACAAATCTGAGTGACACGTGGTAGATACTAGGCTAATGACATGTCATCAAGTGACATAAGTAAGTGATGTGACTCCGGGAGTTTTACTTCAGTATTTTTACCACCAAAAGATGCCCTAAGTCCCAAAGTTGCAAATGTTGAAGTCCCGAAGTGGATACGAGTCGTCCAATCTGAAGATCACTTCGGATGCATTCTCAACCGTTGATACTGTACAGTGGAAGGACAGTGTAAGTGGAAGTGTAAGTGGAAGGACAAGCAACTTCCACCGCCTATGAATTATTCAGCAGGTGTCCACTCCAGAGGAGAATGAAGCAACGATCAACTTAAAGTCTCGAAGTGTGGAAGTCACTTATGATCGTTGATCATGCAGGAGGTTATGTGTCAACGGATCATGAACTCTGGGAGAAACTACTTTGAGAAAATGCAAAGGAGAAAGAGTTGGGATTGTCAAACCCTGAATATTCGAAGGGATTGTGACTGTAGATCCAAAAGGGACACGTGTCATTGGATCGTGGACTCCGAGTGAAATGCTCTAGGAGAAAGAATAGTTTGAGAATCGAAACTCTCGAAGCTCGAAAGGAGAAATCAATCTCGTCCATTGGTTTGGAGGGCCACATGTCACCTGATCATTGAGACTAAGGATCACTGGTGGACAGAGGAAAGAAGGCAGGAAAGAAATACAAATCGAAGCCATTGATTGAAGGAGCACCGTCAAGATCGTGAGATCGATGGTCCCATCACATTTTGGGGCCAGAACATGCTCGGGTATTAATTTTTTGTGAGAGTTCCGCAATCAAAACCATGGTTTTGGAGAAGGGACACCTGGAGGATTGAGGTAAATTGCGGGGAAAAAATTAGTTTGGTCTGAACCACCTTTGGACGCACCCGCAATCACATGGTCACATGAGCTCATCGCCTAAGGTCATATTGAGGGAGGAGCCAACACGCCACTAAGCTCCACTTTGGAGTTCGGGAGATCGAGAGTTGGGAGAGTTGGGGTGAATCACGACAGATGACCTGAAATGCGAAGTCCTGGAGTAATTGGCCCTAGGTCACCACCGAAGGTCATGAGAAGGAAGAGGATTAAGAGCCAAAGGAGCCAAAACCAACTAACTATAACTACTAAAGAAGAAGAATTTCGATTGACAGATAAGCAAAATATTCGTAGGATAACTGCCAGAGAATTCAAAAAACCTTGAATAATGACTATAGAAGAAGAAGAGTTTGTATGATGATCAGGCATATGACTTGACGTGTGAATGACATGCAGAATAGAGAAGTGACAGAGTGTTTTTTGAAGAGCGAGGCATGTGGGTAGAATGAGAACTTGTGGATAATCAGAAGTGGATATCAGTGGCACAGTGAAGAGTATGCAGAGGAAACATAGAGCATAAAAGGAATAAGAGAAGTTGAACAGGGGTGGAGGTTGAGCGCAAGAAGAAAATGAGAAAATAATAGAAGTTGAACTATGTAGAAGCAGAACAAAATATAGAAGTTGAAGAAGGCAAAGGAGTTAAGGAGATGTAACATACCATATCATAGACAAATAAAGTAAGTAAAGTTTTGTAAGATTCAATCAGGGTTATAAGGTGGTGCTAGGGAGGATTGCAGTCCTCTAAATTCTAGTTGGTGCTAGAAGATATTCTAGGAGTTGGTGCTTCCTTCTAGTGGGTGCTAGAGAAACCTGGGAGTTGGTGCTTCCATCTAGTTGGTGCTAGAGAAATCTAAGAGTTGGTGCTCTCTGCAAGTTGTAGCTTGTGATCAGAGGTTGTATCCTCATATTTGAGTTGGAGCTCAAAGACTATGATGTACATGAAAGTTGGAGCTTGATTGACATCCTACGAAGAAGAGGTTTTCTCCCTTTACGGGTTTCGTCATGAGAATTATGTGTCTTTGTGTATTCTGTGTGATGGATTAAAATACTATATATCTATGCATGTTAAGTTATCAGTAACACATTAAATAATAATTAGGAAAGATTCAGAAAAGAACAAAAATTTTCAAGCTTATATTATAACAGATTCACCCCCCCCTTCTCAGTTATATTTCCAACAAAGTGGTCATATGGGACTTGGAAAAACACACTTGTAGGAGCTTACAAAGCTCACTTATGCCACTCAGTTTGTATTTTATGCCCCCAAACCCAATTATCAATATTTTCCTGAATGGCTTAAGTAGACGAGTTACAACTCACCATAAAACACTTACTGGGATTTATATGGATGAATCATTAGATGCATTGGAATTGGGGAATTTGATTAGAACTAAGGGGACCCTCCCCTATGATTATGTTTCCCAGATAATAATTTTTTCGAGGATCTTATAAACTAGGTTTTTCTCAGTAAGGCAAAGTGCAATTTCTGAACTAGGGGTGGATTTTGAAGAACATTATGTTAGGCAATTGTGGTTACCATGGTCACGTGGGAATTGGCCAATTACACCTTTAGGATCTTACATAACTCATTTATGCCACTATGTTTGTATTTTATTCCCTCATACAAAATTGTCAATATGTCCTTGTATGGCTTGAGGAGGCGAGTTGAAAGTCATCATAAAATTCTAAATGGGCCTAAGAAGGATGAAACTTTAGTTGAGTTGGACTCCAAACACTAAATTATAGATAGAGGTACCCCTTTCCTATTATTTCATTTCCCGTAAAATGATTTATTATAGGATCTTTGGAATTAGGGATTTTCTTAATGAGGTACAATGCAATTTCTAAACTAGGGGTCGATTTTGAAGAAAAATATGTGAGGTGATTGTGGGTAGAATGGTCACGTGGGCCTTGTCTAAACACACTTGAAGGAGATTACATAATGCATTTATTCCACTCTATTTGGATTTTATGCCCCCAAACCAAATTGTCAATATGTCCATGAATGGATTGAGGAGGCAAGTTGCAACTCATAATAAAACTCTAATCGAGCCTCCTATGGACAAACAATCAATTGTGTTGGAATTGTAACACCAGATTACAACTAGGGGTACCCCTCCCCTATGACTATGTTTCCCATAAAACATTTTGTTTGAGGATCTATTAAACTAGGGTTTTTCTTAGTGAGGCAGAGTGCGATTTCTGAACTAGGGGATGATTTTAAAGAACATTGTGTTAGGTGATTGTGGGTAGTGTTTTCACATGGGCATTGGAAAAAAACACTTGCAATAGGTTACCTAACTTAGTTAGGTTACCGTCTGACCAAATTTTCAATATGTCCATGAATGGCTTGAGGAGGCGAGTTGCAACTTGCAATAAAAAACCAACCAAACCTCAATGGATGAATTTTCAATTGTATTGGACTCTAGGAATGATATTAAAACTATGGGGACCCCTCCCCTTTAATTTAGTTGATCGAAAAAAAGGTTTTTCAAGGATCTTTGAAACTATGGTTTTTCTTAGTAAGGTACAATGCAATTTTTGAACTTGGTGTTGATTTTGAAGAACATTGTGTCGAGTGATTATGGGTGGTAGAAAGGTCACATGGGCCTTGTACAAACATACTTGTGGGAGATTATGGAACTTATTTATGCCACTGGTTTGAATTTTGTGCCCCTGGACCAAATTGTCAATATGTCCCTGAATGGCTTGAGAAGGTGAGTTGTGACTAACCATAAAAATATAACTGGGCCTCAAATAAAAAGCCATTGTTTTCATTGGACTTGGGGAACTAGATTACAATTATGGGTACCCCTCCCATATGATTCCATTTCCGAGAACACTGTTTGTTTGAGGATCTTTGGAACTAGGGTTTTTCTTAGTAAGGCACAATGCAATTTTTGAACTAGGGGTGGATTTTGAAAAGCACTATGTTGGGTGATTATGGGTAGTGTGGTCATGTGGGCCTTATAAAAGCACACTTGTGGGATATTTTGAAACTCATTTGTGTCGCTAGTTTTGTATTTTATGCCCCCATACCAAATTGCCAATATGTCCCTAAATGGTTTGAGGACGCATGTTGCAACTCACCATAAAACTCTAACCCATCCTCGAATGAATGAACCGTCAATTGCCTTGGAATCCCCACAACATATTGCAACTATGAGTACCCCTCCACTGCAATTCCATTGCCTGAAAAATGGTTTGTTGGAGGATCTTTGGAACTAGGGTTTTTCTTAGTGAGGCACAATGCAATTTGAGAACTGGGGGTCGATTTTGAAGAACATTATGTTGGGAAATTGTGGGTAGTGTGGTCACGTGGGATTTAGAAAAACACACTTGTGGGAGCTTAAAAAATCCATTATTCCTCTCCTTTTGTATTTTATGGCCCAAGACCAAATTGTGAATAGGTCCCTAAATGGTTTGAGGAGGCGAGTTGCAACTCACAACAAAACTCCAATCGGGGTTCCAATAGACAAATATTTAGCTGTGTTGGACACTTGACATAAGTAAAACCTTCCAATAGACAAATATTCAGTTATGTTGGACACTTGACATAAGTAAAACTAGGGGAATCCATTAACTATGATCATTTTTCCCAAAAAATGTTTTTTTTAGAATCTTTAAAGTTAGGATTTTGCTTACCGAGGCACAATACAATTTCTAAACTGAGGGTCAATTTTGAAGAACACTGTATTGATATGTTTTGGGTAGTGTGGTCACATGGTCCATGGAAAAATACAATTGTAGGAGCTTACAAAGCTCATTTATGACACTCATTTTTTATTTATTCCCTCAAACCAAATTATTAATATGTCCTTGAATGGCTGGAGGATGCAAGTCGCAACTCGCCATAAAAAAATAGTCAAGACATAGTTGGATGAATCGTTAGTTGCATTATACTTTGGGCATCGAATTATAGGTAGGGGGTGTTTTGGATTGGGTGGAACCTGATACAAAACATAAAAATAGTACTACATATAATCGAAGAGGGAAACAAATTTCAAAGACAGAAAAGGTGGTGTCTAAAGAAACCATTACAACACTTTCTCACAACGTACTCTGATCAGAATAACACAATGCATATTAGACATATTATACATAAAAACAATATTAACTTATCACTTAATTCTCTTATTAATAATGACCCACAAGGTCTGCTATTTATAACTTTAACCAACGTTTTTGAAATCTGGAGGATCTTGTCCACATATAACTATTAGTTGTTAGAGTCGACTATGTCAAATATTTTATATCAAGTTAACTCTACATGAATGCTTGACCCAACCATATTTATTTCCAACTCAGGTTCAATTACTCAATTCGTTGACCCACTGACCGACTATATTTGACTACGAGTCAACTTTCTAACCAACAAACTTTTCGACTACTCAACTGACTAATGTAGATATCTGGTCGATCGCCCGAACAACTGTTTCTAGATGTAGGTCAAACACCCAACCAATTGATTATAAGAGAAGTGTGATAAACCATCATCACTTGATGTTCCAAAACCCCCCATCAACACTTTACATTGGAGATTCAGGATGTGAAATTATTTCAGCATGACACCCCCCCATAATTGTATCTTCTTGAAAACCAAGCATCGTTTCGAGATTGATAAATGTAGCTTCAAATAAAGGATTAGTGAAGATATTGGTTTCGTGATCATCTCTTATGCAATATTCAATAGAGACAATGGTATCATGAAATAATTGTCTCTAATAGTGAGCATGGAGCTCAACATGGTTCATCGTATTGTGGGAAACAAGGGTGTCAACAACATGTATGGAAATCATATTTTCATAGTAGATTTTAGTAAATGTTTGAAGAGGAAAGCAAAGTTCACCAAGAATTTGGAAGATCCATACTTCCTTTGTACCTTCCTGAAAAATGTCATGATATTCTAATTTTTTAGTCGAAAAGGAGACTACCTTTTATTTCTTGCATGGTGACACCAATGGTCCACTACTGAAGAGAAACATATAGCCATGACTGGACTTCTAATCATCACTATCACTAGCCAGATTCGATGAAGCTGACCAACGAATATGAACTTCAACAATACTTGATACTAAAATGAGTGGTACCCTTGAGATAGAGGACAATTTGTTTGACTGATTTCTAGTGGCTTTCTCCACGGTCCTGCATAAATTTAGAAAACATATTAACAAAAAAGGAAATGTCAGGTAAACTATAAATAAGATAAATGATATTGTTGACTAGTTGTCGAGAAAGTGTAGTATCAACTTTGGGAGTTTGAAAATTTTCGGTGAGTTTCAATCCATATTGGAAAGGAGTAGAACATGTCTTGCAATCAACCATGTTTAACATGTAAAAATATCCATTACATATTTAGATTGAGAAATGAAAAAACCATCAAAAAGTGGTAACACGTGAAGACCTAAAATATTATGCAGAGTACCAAGATCTGTCATGTTGTTAAGGTCCTAACCCGCACGTAGGTAGATTAATGTATTTGGATGTAATAAAGGTCAATATTAATAAGACCTTTCAATAAAATAGAATAAGGCGGATGTAAGAAGACCTAATAG
>JZKD02S0836611.1:112495-123195 GCA_000966675.3 Picea glauca
TTAGTTGTAATTATACCTCCTAGTCTCCTATATATACCAAGGAGACATTTTCATTTTGAATCATTTTGTACTTGAACATTTAAGTGGGGTAAAAGGAGGTTTTCCCCTCGAAGAGTCTTATTATCTGAAATTATCTCTTTTTTAAGGCGTTGAGTACTTTTTCTGAGGTTTTTCTAAGCTATATTGATATTTGGTTCTTAACAAAAAATGGAAGATTTGATCGTTATCTCTTTTCGAAAAATTATCAAATGAGGTAAATCAAAATGCTAGGCTAAGGAAATAGAATTTTCAAACCCTAGACCATGATCATTCAAGACAAAATATAAACTTAATAAAGAAAGAACATAGGAAAACTTGCCTAAAAAGCTAACAACAAATTGAGTCACAATTGACGAGGAGATTTAGCAAGGTAAGATGCATACTCATAAAAAACCCCAAGCCACCATTATTTAAGTAGATAACACATATAATGAAGGCATCAAATAATTATGAATATAATGAATGGTTTTGAGGCCATGAAACTATTATATGTGCAAAAATAATCAAGGTACACGAAGTAGGTAAGCCTAGGTTAAACATAACAACAATGAGAGGATTGGTATGGTTATCACTTGCTCATAACTAAAGGAAAATGGACCAAAACTAAAAAAGAATATAATAATATGTTTTTGGTTAAATTATCCATAATTGAAAGAGGAAAGTTACAGATCTGAATGGATCTTGAAACTACATGAAAGAGAAGATAGGAGAAGAAGAAATTTCCATGTTAAGGGCACATGACATATCTCCTTCCATGACCCTCAATTGCAGAGTTTGGTTTGATATTATGGCCTTCAATTTTTCATTTCAGAGAGTCATCGAACTTAGCTAGGCTTTCATGCTCGATTGCAAGAATGTGGGCTTAGGGTGATGAAGAAATAGCACATTGAGACTTGGGGAATGGTGAAGTAGGGCTTGGATGAGATGGAATAGTGGTGAAAAAATATGCCCAAAACCTAGGTTCAGAATGGCTCCCTTTTATTAATTATCAAATATATGCAAAAATTGAGTGTGCAAAGGTTATACTCACCATTATTTCCCATAGTCTCGTGCCTCCTTTCCCTCGACAGTCTCGAGCCTCATTTCTTGGTCTGATCTTTCCCTCGGCCTCAAATGTACCTATTGTGCCTCTTTTCCCTTGACAGTCACGCCTTAAAGAAAGCCGACATTGCCAAATCCTGTTTCCTCAAATCGAATGGGTGTAGGCCCTCAACACTCTCCCGACTCCTTTACCGCGACAGTAGTATTGTGCCTCCTTTCTCAGTATGATCAATCTCAGATGACTCAACCCTAGTCGATTAGAGTAAGTAGAGATGGATGACCCAACCCTCTATTAGAGTAAGCAGGAGATAGGTAACAGAGTCTCCTTTCTTTGTTTGCTCGGTGTGCTTGGTCTCAGATGGTCTTCTTTGCTCAGTCTTGGTCTCGGTCTGCTTGGTCTGCTCAGTATTACCTTACCAAACCCTATCTCAGCCTCAAAGTGTATGGTGTATATGGGTGAAATAAAATTATGTTTCCCCCTTAAAAAAACCTGCCTTAATAATTAAGAATGCACCTTACCAAACCCTCTCTCCGCCTCAAAGCGTATGGGTGAAATCGAAGGTTATTTCTACATTTGCATATTGAGTAGATTACATATAAAAAAATAAGTAATAATTATTACAATTAAAGGATTTTAGTATTTGTTTTTTTAAATTGTATTAAGAATAGATAAATACTCTTTGATTTTTTTATGAAGGGGTAATTTATTTTAGTAATTATCACTATAAAAATTATGAAACTTAGGTGGAAAGATGGGAAAATAACCCATACATGAACCAATAATTAGTATTAATGTATAACCATTGTCAAGAGCCCTAAATGAAACTTATTAGGCTCATTCATCATGAACAATACCTAGAAACTACAACACAATTCCTCTCTAGGGGGTCCTTAGCATCATAGTTGGATAAGGACACCATTAGAAGGTTTTTTTGCAGTAAGGATAGGTAGAGAGCCCTTAACCAACACATTACTCATTTGTAAGGCTTCCTTGAAGGCCTCCAAGTTGTAGGATATAGGTTCCATGAGTAGGTTTTGTTCCCTAGAAATGCATCTTAACACCTAAAAATGGTTAAGGGGGGAGTAAAGGAATTAATCCATAATTGAACCTTCTCAAGATAATGTGCCATGAACAACACCTATACCATCACCTTTTATATGTTTTTCATACTATATACATATGGGTCTCGTGGCATTGACCATGGTTGTGGTAGGGAACCAAGCCTCAAGATCTTAACTTGCACATATCTAGATCAAGCACCATGAACAAGTCCTCACGTCACCAGAAAAGACCATGGATGGATGAACAAGTTGTCATCAAGAGCCTTGAAAAATTCCTCAAACGAACATAACATAACTTAATTGGCCTTTAAGAGGGATATAAGAATCATGATTAGGTTTTGTACATTGAAAATGGGCGTAGAGGCATAAACATGGCAAGTTGGAAACAATGGCCTAAAGACTTAACTAAACCTTCTCGAGCTCATGAACCACCATTGACAACACCTAAAAACCATGACAGGATTCCTCTCTAGGGAGTCTTTGGCATCCAATTAGCTAAATATGGGTAACATTATGAGGTCTTCTTGATCATCATGGATGGGTCTTAGGTTCATGACTATAGTCCACATCTTGTATTCCAAAGGTCCAGTTTAAAGGGTCTATGTTGTGGTTTAAGGACTTTATTGTGGCACATTAGATCAATAATATTAATCTAGGGAATAATTCCCTATATTTCTCCCCCGAACCATGGTATGAGACCCACCTGTCATGCAAACAATCTTCTAATGGAACCCATATCCCACTCTAAGGATATTTACCTCCTATAGAGTTCATGTTTTGTGGTTAATTTTTATCCTTGTGCATGTCCATTGGTACCTAGAATGTGACATCTAGGTCCTAAATTATTTATATAGAACCACAAAAAAATTCATAAGATGAAATCAATGCAATTTCTAGTCCATATCTAGCTCAAGCACCATGAGAAAGTCCCCAGGTCACCACACAAGACCATGGATGGGTGAACAAGTTGTCATCAAGAGCCTTGAACAAGTCCTCAAACCAACATAACATAACTTAATTGACCTTTAAGAGGGATATGAGGCATCATGATTAGGTTTTGTACATTGAAAATGGGTGTAGAGGCATAAACATGGCAAGTTGGAAACAATGGCCTATAGCTCTAACTAAACCTTCTCGAGGTCATGAATCACCATCGACAACACCTAAAAACCATGGCACGAGTCCTCTCTAGGGAGTCTTTGGCATCCAATTAGTTTAATATGGGTGAAATTATGAGGTCTTCTTGATCATCATGGATGGGTCTTAGGTTCATAACTATATTACACTTGTATTCCAAAGGTCCACTTTAAAGGGTCTATGTTGTGGTTTAAGTTCTTTATTGTGGCACATTAGATCAATAATATTAATTTAGGGAATAATTCCCTATATTTCTCCCCTGAACCATGGTATGCAACCCACCTGTCATGCAAAAAACCTTCTAATGGAAGTCATATCCCACCCTAAGAATATTTACATCCTATAGAGGGCATGTTTTGTGGTTAATTTTTAGCCTTATGCATGGCCATTGGTCCCTGGAATATGACATCTAGGTTCTAAATTATTTATATAGAACCACAAAAAAAATCATAAGATGAAAACAATGCAATTTCTATTCCATATCTAACTGAAGCACCATGAACAAGTCCTCAAGTCACCACACAAGACCATGGATGGATGAACAAGATGTTGTCATCAAGAGCCTTGAACAAGTCCTCAAGCCAACATAACATAATTTAATTGGCCTTTAAGAGGGATATAGGCATCATGATTAGGTTTTGTACATTGAAAATAGGTGTAGAGGCATAAACATGGCAAGTTGGAAACAATGGCCTAAATCCCTAACTACTAAACCTTAACGAGCTAATGAACCACCATCGAAAACACCTTATATGTTTTGAAAATAAAGGGAGTAAATCCTCATAGATTCAAAGACACAAAACATATAAGTTCAATAATAAGTTCATGTAGTTGATGTATGGATTTCCATTGGACCATGGGGAAATGAAGATAATGTGATCTACTATTTGATGTGATTTATGCATAGGAAAAGAAGATTGGTGAAATTGTATCTTGAGATGGAGATTACACATACCATATTGGAAACATGGTTGTAATGGGTCACGTTTTAAAAAAATGAAAAAATAAAATAGCCACATTATCTACAAATATTTTATGTGGGGCATATATATATATATATATATATATATATATATATATATATTGCTAATGGAGTCATTTGGTTTTAGTAACTTGGATATAAATCATATAAATCAAAGTGAAGAGAAAAGAACCAAGGAGATGAAATATGGTGATAGCTAGCCATGAACATCTCATGGAGACTTTCATTAATATAACCAATTGGCCACATGGGTAAACTATATATTTCACTTGTTTTTTCACAATTTTAACATTTATCTTTGTAAGCATGATACTTAGACATATTTTTGTGTCATGATTTGTTGTATAAATACCATGGTTTTGTTTATTTCATGTCATGCATTCAATTATATTTCTTAGTTGTGTTTAATGTCATATATAGTTGATCAACCTAAGAGATGACCATGGATAGAGTGATATGGCAACCTCAACAATGATGAAAACTTTCAATCTCTTAAAATAATATTTAGGGAATCTTAGAAAGAAAAACTTTGCAAATTTTTCATCTAGTTTGAATTGGTGTTTTTTTATTTTGTATTATAGAAACTTGAGCATAGTATTTCATGTTCTTATCTAAATTTACTCATATGAGGAGGAAACATGTTGCTAGTTTGAACGAAACTTGGTTATATCAAAATACCTTTATTATACTAAATATGGTTTATATATAATCATCATCTCCTTTGTTGTCAATACAAATATATCCCATCCCTTAATAGTTCTTTTGAAATCCCCATATTAGTGAAGGAAATCTCACAAATTCTAAAGGGTGTTGGAATATGTTGTACATTATTTTATTCTAAATTTTCTAATTTTGTCACCTATATTATCTAAACACTTTTTCCATAAATAATCTCTCTTATATAACATAGGTAGAAAATAAGGTGCTTCCACTAAGACATATGAATGATTATTCATGTTGTAATGCTTAGCCAAACAATCACTTATCCCTCCAATAACTCTTTACAATCACTTCTCCTTCCAGTAACTCTTTACATTAGATGGATTATTCATTTTGTAATGCTTAACCAAACACTCACCTTTCCCTCCAATAACTCTTTAGATTAAATGGAGTAAGACTATTATGGAATTATTATGAAAACAAATAAGGTGGTTCCACAAAGACATATGAAAATATTCATGTTGTGATTCTTATCCAAACAATCACAACAATAAGGTCAATCTTTTCCCCAACTTTCTCATGAACATGGAATCTCCACATATGTGTCATTGTGTATTGTATTTTAAGATTTTAAGTGATTTTACACTTTGTATGAGATAAGATAAATGTTGTGATGATTCTTGATGTGGCCACAAAATGCCAAGATAAGAAGACCCTATTACATCCTTACTTCCATATTCCCTAGAGGCATATAATCTGACAACAACAACTTCGTTATTGTCTTTTTTTACAAGAATTTGAAACATCGTATGATCTCCATTATTTATGGAAAAAAAACAAAAGAACAATTCCCCTTCTCAAGTGGTTGGTGACCATATTCGATAGGGTTATCGATAAAAAAAAAAATGGTAGTTCCTATAATGAATAACCATACAATTAACATCACACATTATGAATATAATTTCATATAAAAAATAATAGTTAAAAAAAATAAAGTATTGAGAAATACATACCATTCATGATATGTAATAGTATCAACAATTTTTTCCATTTGTAAAACACCTCTTGCTTATAGCTTAGAAGAATAGCTTAGTTACATCTAAGGGAAAATACAAAGGACATCTACTTGTGAAATGGTTCATGAGCTTGAAATGGTGGAACATCACTCTACCATATCTACCTTCACATGTAATATATTCTTGGATTGATTTGAGCAAGTGTTTCCATTTTCCCTCCAAGTAGGATCTAGGGATATCTTTATTCCAGATAATACATTTGTGTTCGGGCTTGAGATAAGACCTGAACTCGATGTCTTTAGTAATGGTTATTTTAAACCATATTTCACCAGTCCTAGGTATCTTTGTTGCTGCTGCAACAATGGCTTCATCAACCTGTAACTCGATTGTTCCCACTTTGGCCTTGTATCCATCAAAGTTTAAGGCAAATTCCTCAAGCACTCCTTTGTGAAAACCTTGTAGTTTCTCACAGAACTTGTAGCATCCAACATTTTTGAACATCTGGAAAATATCAGGGTGAGATTCCAGATATGTTATATCATTAAGCTCTTTCCTAAGCAGAGCCCCTCCCTTCTTCATCGGAAAAACCAATTGTCAACACCTGCAATACAATAAAATCAAGCTTGGGGAGACACATGGGTGTTGATAGAGGACATATTGAAGCTAGAGCAGAGGAAAAATGCGTGATATGGGGAAAAATGTTTGAATGAAAATCTGTTAGAATAAACCCTTAATAAAGAATGAAACTCAAATCATAATGATGATTGCATCATTCGACCAGGACAAAAAACCACGTGATAGATTAGGTAAAAAACAAATGATGTGAGTTTATGGTGATCTTAGTTGGCAACAAAGAACTCAGATCTACTAGATTAGGGTTTAATAGATTTCACCAAATAATCATATCAGACATAAATTACTTGCACAGATTGTATCATGATCCAATTTTAGTTAATTTCAGCAGCACTTAACATCATCACGAGTACATGTGTACATATGGTGATGTGAAAGTCTGATGGGACAGTCTAACCGTTAGCAGACTCTATGTTTTCGGTAGCCAAGAACACCCCGTTCCTACCTCTTTAGATAAATAAAGTGATAGATTTCGGTAGCTTATAACACATTGAAAGCCGACCCTTAACATACAGATACATTTTGAAAACAATTCAACGTTGGCCCCATTCACATGTCATAGTTTCCTGCCTCTAGTATCTTGATGGTGTTGATTAAGCAATCAACAAAATAGAGGGATTTTTCATCACAACGATGACGCAGATACATTGTATATACATTAATGTAGAACCTGAAAGCAAAATGAATAAAGACTAACAAAATCCTAAAACTTGCGTCAACCAAATTGGGTACTTTGAAATAAAATTAGGGTTTATGGTTTACATGATGAATTGATGATGGAAGAAAGTGGGTGTGTCACTCAAATTTGAGTCCAAAAACCCTCCCATATAGTTAATTCATGAATATTCTATCCATGACAAATTTCAGTGCAGATAGAAACTGTTTGAAAATATTTCAACGTTTGCCCCATTCGCAAGCCCCTGTTGCCAGTGTCTAGTCATCGTGCAATTTTCGTTCCTCGTTCCTCATTATTTTTGTACAAAACATACTAACGGCATAAAATGTCCCACACAAAGACCAAATTAATATATGCTACATAAGTCTTTTGTCTTTTTTCAATGACTATGTAACGAATCTCAATTCTAAGAAGATTCAAATAGGACCTAAGAACCTTAAGTTCTTTCCTTAACCATGGGTGACATAACACTATCATTCAATAGTAAAAATGTTACATTTAATTGTTTGGCATCATGTGTATTGAGGGATTGAGCCACCATATCCACAAAGGAAACATACCAAGAATATGTGTCTTATGAACAAGATATGGTACTATCCATTTTGAGGTTTGGCATAGAGATTGTTATTATAGACTACACTACATTGCACCATAATATAAGCCCTACACTCCTTGCAAACCATGTAAAACCTTTCAAATTAGACACAATATTCTTGGGATGAATTAGCTATACTATTGACGAACTTTTTTCGTCGATAGTATAACAAATTCGTAGCAAGATTATTTGCATTCGTCTCTCTTGTGACGATATCAAATGATGTTTGGATTCATTTCATATTTTATTTATCAACTTGAAATCTCAATTTGATACTTTGCAAGCTAGTTGGACCTTAAGTCAAATACAAATATGAAACTTGGAATCATTAACATATCTACTAGAACATATGAAAAATAGGGTTTATGGTTTCCATGATTAACTGATGATGGAAGAAAGTGGTTGTTTCAATCAAATTTGAGTCCAAAAACCCTCCCATATCGTTAAGGCATGTGAATAGTCTATCCAGGTCAAATTTCAATGAATACAGATACAGTTTGAAAACATTTCAACGTTGGCCCCATTCACATGTCACTGTTTCCCGCCTCTAGTATTTTGATGGTGTTGATTAAGAAATCAGAGAAATAGAGGGATTTTTCATCAAAACTATGATGCAGATACATTGTATATACATTAATGTAGAACTTGGAATCAAAATGAATAAAGACTGACGAAATCCTAAAACTCGCGTCAACCAAATTGGGTACTTTGAAAGCAAATTAGGTTTTATGGTTTACATGATGAATTGATGATGGAAGAAAGTGGGTGTGTCACTCAATTTTGAGTCCAGAAAACCTCCCATATCGTTAAGGAATTCCAATAGTCTATCCATGAAAAATTTCAATGCATACAGAAACTATTTGAAAAAATTCAACGTTGGCCCCATTCGCAAGTACCTGTTGTCAGTGCCTAGTCCTCGTGCAATTTTTGTTCCTAGTTCCTGGTTCCTAGTTCCTCATTCCTCATTATTTTTGTACAAAACATACTAATGGCATAAAATTTCCCACACAAAGACCAAATTAATATCCGCTACATAAGTCTTTTGTCTTTTTTCAATGACTATGTAATGAATCTCAATTCTAAGAAGATTCAAATAGGACCTAAGAACCTTAAGTTCTTTCCTTAACCATGGGTGACATAAAACTATCATTCAATAGTAAAATTGTTACATTTCATTGTTTGGCATCATGTGTACTGAGGGCTTGAGCCACCATATCGACAAAGGAAACATACCAAGAATATTTTTCTTATGAACAAGATATGGTACTATCCATTTTGAGGTTTGGCATAGAGATTGTTCTTCTCAACTACAGTACATTGAACCATAATATAAGCCCTGCACTCCTTGAAAACCATGTAACACCATTCAAATTAGACACAATATGCTTGTGACAAATTAGTTATACTATCGACAAAAAAATTCCGTCGATAGTATAGCAAATTCGTCGCAAGATTATTTACATTTGTCTCCCTTGCGACGATATCAAATGATGCTTTGATTCATTTGATATTTGGTTTATCAACTTGAAATATCAATTTGGTACTTTGCAAGCTAGCTGGACCTTCAGCCAAATACAAATATGAAACTTGGAATCATTAACATATCTACTAGAACATATGAAAAATAGGGTTTATGGTTTCCATGATGAATTGATGATGGAAGAAAGTGGGTGTTTCAGTCAAATTTGAGTACATAAACCCTCCCATATCGTTAAGGCATGCAAATAGTCTATCCAAGTCAAATTCCAATGCATACAGATACAGTTTGAAAACATTTCAATGTTGGCCCCATTCACATGTCACTGTTGCCCGCCTCTAGTATCTTGATGGTGTTGATTAAGCAATCAATGAAATAGAGGGATTTTTGTTGGAAGATTGGTTGTTTTCATTGATGTCAACCCTAGTCATAGGTTTTGGACCACAAGATTGATAAAGGTATTTGGACATGAAGGACAATGCACATGCATATAAAACACCCATGAATGGATAGTATACATCATGTTGTTTCCAATGGTATGTGGCACGTCACGTGGATCCTCATGGTTGAGGAGAAATAAAGTTTTGAAGATGACAAAGTGAATAGAAGAAGGAAGTACATGTAGGCCCTGAAGATAATTAAAGAAAAGAATTACAAAATAAGAAAGTGTCAGGCCAGCCCTAATGTTAAAATGAAGTGATATAAATGGTATAAATAAACATCATTATACATTGATTTTGATACAAGTCGAATTTCAGAGGAAATAAGAAGTAAAGAAGGCCATATTTCAAGGGAGGATGAAGTCTTTTGGTGATGTGTTCTAAGGTATGTTATTTTCAGGTCAACTTACCATTTTTGCTATAATGTTTTTTCTAGAACAATCCAGATGGTGAAATCGCTATGGTATTGAGAAGACATATCAAGGTACCTCTGGTAAAAATTTCAGCTCTTGATTCGGTATAAGTATGGAGATACACTCTGTGGAAGATAAGGTTTGTGACCAGTCCTGAAGCTAGTCAATAAACAGGTGTTCCGAGTAAAACAGTCATAACTTCTTCATCGAGAATCCAAATGATGTGGGACAAATTTCATTGGAAATAGTACAGACTTTAGTTTCTTGTGTGTGAGTTTCAATATCGGATGTTAAATATTGAGCATGGGGCATTATGTACAAGTTCGGTCTCCTGAATAGAATAGAATTGAATAAAGTCTACCATTCTTTCTATAACTTCTTTTTGGGGAGGATTCAAGCAGTGAAACTTGGAGCAGTTTCAGAGAATACATTGAGTAATATTATCTATAGGATCAGAGTACTCCAAGAATTGAATAATTGCATAAATTGAAGAAGTCTCAGAAAGCATTATCAGGTTCTATGTGATGAT
>JZKD02S0836611.1:135962-177925 GCA_000966675.3 Picea glauca
CATTGCATGATTGGCTTCTTGAATGTCAGTACAAATTTTGACAATTTTTTCTTTGTCCCTCCTACCATCTATGATTCGCCATAATGTTTCAGTCACATTCTTCCTGATATGCATTTTATCAAACAAATGAGTTATTTTTAGCTCCTCATAGTAGGGAAACCTCATGAATTGAGTGGGATAAGATTTCATTCCTCGTGGAAGCCCATTATTAATACCTTCATGATGATTGTGGCCTTCATGAAGCATAAAAGAAATCACAAAAATAATGATAACATATGGTAAAATAAATTCAATGATTAAAATAAACATTCAAAACATTACGTGATCTATGATAAATTATGAAATTGTGTACCTTGATGATTTCTATTATATTCCAACCTCCATAGGTGAGGTGTCATTCTTCGTGGTTTTAAACCAGTCTCTTATTTCCCATTGAAAAGATGTTTTTCAGTAGTACGATACCTATGGTTCTTAGGAAGAAGGTTCCTATACTCATCAAACACCATCTTTCCTAAAACTTTTGAATGACGATACTTCATCTTATGGCCACAAACTGGACATGCAAATTTAACCTTTGTTTGAAGACCTGCAACAAATGGATTAATGTCAATTATACGATGAGATTATTTAAAAATTAAACATGCACCATGATAACACTAAAATATTATATAGTATTAAAGAGAAATATTAGAATGCTACATACCAAAAAAATGTGTTAGTCCAGGGGCATCATGAATTGTCCATAAAATTATTCCATAGAATTTAAATTTTTTCTCCCCATTTGGTTTACATATGTCATGCATTGTGATGCCAACCCATATTTTTAGTAGCTTGTCGATAAGAGGCTCGATATATACATTCATATCTTTAACCTGTTACTTACCTAATTGTTTGAAATTATGCATAATTACTATAGGAATGATATCATGTAATATATATAATTAAATAAATAAACAAAAAATATTATGCAAAAATTGAAACAAATGAAAATGTTAAATTCAAAAAATTAATGTAAACAAATACCTGGAACAATAATTGTCAACATTATGTGCTCCCTCTTTATTGGCATCCAAGGAGGAATGTTATTGTTCATATCAAAAATAGGCCACATTGATTAAATAGACCTAATCTCTCTGAATGGATTAAGACCGTCAGTTGCCAATGAAGGCCTAACATTACGAGGTTCATTTTTTAAATCTACCTATTTTTCCTCAATTTCCCTAAATGAAGAACCATCGACGGGCATTCGAAGAACACCATCTCCACTTTTTTTACGTGCATGATAATCCATAAATTTTTCTATGCTTTCACTACTGAATAATTGCTACAAACATGGAATTATGGGAATATGATGAAGAACCTTTCTAAAGACCCTTTTTGTTACTTGATCGGTTCCATATCTACTAATAAAACATTGCAGACATTATGTTTTCGAAGCATGTTGTCCATAATATTTAATATGGTCATTAGGACATGCATCTATAGTTTGATAATCCATTCCAATGTCTTTCATAATGGCATGAAAACCTCGATATGTGTGAGAAAAAATATTTGACGATGGTAACAAAAATTCACTTAACAATCTACACCATAACAAATAACTAGTTAATGTAAGAATATTAATTGTAAAAATTGCATTCTAATTTTACACATTAATTAACACTAAAAACAAATAGAAAAAAATCAACAATTATGTATAATATGAGATGAAACATATTACATACCTTAGTATCTGTGTCATACAAGTGTTCGACAAATTATACATAACCTTTAAGTTCACTAGCAACAATGTAGCGGAGAGAAGATTTTCTCTTGATCCTTCATAAAGTCATTTATTTTCCTTTTCTAATAGAGGTTCATCATAAATACCATCATTTTCCCCATCCTCATCTGACTACAAAAAAAAATCTTAGATCATTTGATTTGTCCCATAATCTTCTTCCATGGGATCATTAACTTGATTTGACCCATCATCTTCTTCCATGAGATCCTCATTTGCTTGGTCATGATGATCATGTTCCTCAGCTTGTACAACATCATTTCTACTAATACTTGGTGCAATATTCTATGGAAATTTAGAGGGAAACTCTAACTTTATAATTACAAACAATCATGCAAAATTAGTGTATAAATAACAAACATTCAAACAATATATATTTAATTTTATATAAAATTGACAAAACAAAAAAAAGATAATGAATATATAGTAATTACCATGGGACGATATTCATTTGATCTACCATCAATGTGCCCATATTTCCTACAATGTTTTGTAGTTGTTTCTATTAAAATTCTCACGGGACGTACGAGGCAACATTTTTTACAAGGGAAATAACATCTACCATCACCCTTTTCACCCACTTTACTTTTTTCCCCACCTCTAACAACATTCTGCGACATTCTTCCACACAAAAATACCCTTTCGGAACCGTTGTTTTTATAGAAAGATTGTCACAACATCTTTAAATCGTCAAATATTTATAGTCCAATTTTAGGTCACAATCGTCGCAATTGCGACGACTGTGACCTAAAATATTTCTTTTTTTTTTACCTATTTATTTGTCATTTTTAACAGTCAATTTTAACGTTAGGTCAGTCATCGCTCTTGCTGCAAACATTGACCATATTAATTTAAACAAACCATGTGCGTCGCTCTTGCGACGAACATTGACCATATTAATTTAGTCAAAGTACATGCGTCGAGATAACGATGAATACGAGGTGGATTTAGAAAAATTGAATTTTTCTCTTGCATGTTGTGACGAAAGAGTACTTTCATCGCAAGTGGTCGTCACAATTTTTTCAAAGAAACATGTAATTTAGAAAAGATCACATAATTTAGAAAAGAATAAGAACATCACGTAATACCTCACATCACATAATACCTCATCCTTGAAGGGTTGGATATCGTATGTAGATTGACACTTTTGGTTGAAACAGAGATTATGTCCCTGGCGAATCCACTCGATGTTGTATGGTTGCAGGTGTGGTGTTGTTGACAATACCAACTGTTTGAAGAAATCTGCTAAGATGAGGTTATTCTAGATTCTACTATCAACAATGAAATGCAACGGGGTCCCCTCCACCCACATATGTGAATGAAAGAGGAACTCCTCCTCTTCAAGATTTGCTAGTTCTTCTAGTTGAATTGTTGCAGTCATGACAATAACACTACGATCTGTGGCAATGATCTGTCTTCTCCCATTACTTTCTGAATCAGGGTTTGACTCCTTTTCTTTGATATCGACCACCAATGATTGTTTTGAGTGACATTCATCAGTGTTTTTCCAAGGGCGTTTGTGGAAATCACACCACTTTCTAGTGTCCTTCTTCGTCTTCCAGTGACCCTTCTTTTCTTGTGGCTTGGACTAGTTTTGAGGAGGTTGTTTATTAGGGATGTATTTATCATACTTTGGTTGTTGTGTATTTGAAGATCTAAACTCTCTTTTTTTATGGTGCCTAAATTTATTCTCTATTTTGACAACATATCAATAGGAAACTCATAGTGATGATATGTCTAGGAAATCCATTTTGGTTTGGATGTACCTATGGAGATCCCCATGGAATTTTAGAACCAGATGTCAGTCAGAGCCTTTGATATCCAGCTTGGTGCACAAGGTATGGAAATTATTTGTGAACTGTAACAATGTTTGGCCTCTCTCTTGCTGCAGCATGGTCATATCATGTATTGGTCGTCATAGTTACCAACAGGGTAATATTGTTCCTTGACCGCATCCACAAAAAAATCCCAAGTGGGCTCGACCCCATATATTCCAGAATCCTCTGTGGAAATTTTCTCCCAGTAAGTTTCTCACCAATGTTTGACATGGGGGAGAGACTTAAGGAGTGTGAAGATGATTATTTCCCTATTGGAAAAATTGTGAACAAAGAAATAACCTTCTAGTAGATTTAACCATTTTTCTAGGGCATCCGCATCTATCTAACCTTCAAATATGGGAATATAAAAATTGACTTGTACCTTGAAAGGAGTGGTACTTTAAAAGTGTCCCCTTGATGAATATTTGTCTATTTTTATAAGCAGGTGTTGAGGGATGTGGGAAAAATTCTCCATCATTTCGTCCCTCTATCGCGTGAGAGCTTGCTCAAGCAACAAATTAATAGAATCTTATGCTCCATTGTTTTTCTTTTCTTCTTCCATGGAGGGTTTCTTGGGAATGCGATAGACATTGTACTCAAGAGAGACAAGCTCGAGACCCAACTTGTTATACTCGGACCTCGTCGGGGACATGGACTGAAAAATGATCAAGAGAAGCATGCTCTCATAACACTGAACCAGATTATTTTTGACATGAAATGAGAGCGGAGATATAATAAATAAATGTACAGAGATATATCAGATATCCAATAATATAACAGATATTTATCAAATATAAAATCATAAACATAGAGATACAGTAATACACGATTTCAATTAATGAGAGAAATGTACAAAACTATAGAAATATAGAGTGAAAGACTCGCTAGAATGGTGACATCTTATCTCTGACAAAAGATGTGATGGCTACCCACATTCAAAAGAATATGATTGTTAAAATGAGGCTCCAAAGGCCTTTTTAACATAAATAAAATCCAAAACCCTAACCCCAGAAGATGAAAAGCCAACAGTTTTGTGGACCCCATTTTGGGTAGTTTGGTGTATCAACTTCTGGGGGGTGTAACTTTGGCATACGATCTCCATTTGGGGTGCACAATAGCTCTTTGGAAAGGTATCAATGATGAGATTCATTTTTGGGGCTCAATAAAATCCTTAGAATATCATTAGTGTTCCCAATCGTTAAAATACGTCGTTTAGGCCCTCAAAATGGTCCTTGAAGTTTAGGAACCAAAAAACTGCTAAACATAGTAAGTTTCCAAAAACTTGTTTTGAGCTAGCTGGAATAGGCGGGTGGCCACTGATATCCACCTAGATTAATCCTCCATCCTTAGGAAGAAATGGTATCCATTGTGTTGAGTTACTTGGGGAGAGGGGAAAGCACTTGTTGAATCTGAACCTTGGTGAGTTGCCTGCCTTGTTGGAGAAGTTGGGTTGCTTGGTTTGTGGGAGGTTGCTGAGAACCCAATGAGATGACTGCATACATAAGGAATATTTTCACTTTGATTCAATATTTTCGACTTTCTTTTGTTGGATTTTAAGCTGCTTGGACCAAGGTTGCAGTGGTTTTAGTGTCCTTTTGTTCACCTTTTGAACATATTGTAAAGTAGTTGAATTTTGTAGTATGAAATACTACCTAGCGACATTATTTAGGTGGAACAGTAAATTGAACTACCTTTGGTATGACTGCCCAGAGTAAAAATTACACTACGGGTTCGAGAATCATAAATAGCAAGGCGCTTCCACATATATGGTTGGCCCAAAAGAACATCACATACATCCAGTGGGGAAACATCACATAATACCTTATCCTTGAAGGGTTGGATGTCATATGACAATCGACACTACTAGCTGACACAAATATCTCGTCCCTGGTGAAGCAAACTGATGTTGTATGGTTATGGGTGTGGTGTTGTTGATAATCCCAACTGTTTGATGAACTTTGTTGAGAGGAGGTTCTTCTCTCTTCCAATATCAATAACGAAATGCAACAGGGTCCCCTTCACCCACATCTCTTAATGAAATAGGATCTCTCCCTCTTTGGGATATGCTAGTTGTTCTAGTTGAATTGTTGTGGTCGCAAGAGTAGCAATGGGGTCTACATTGATGATCTATATTCTCGTATTATTTTCTAAATTAGATTATGAATTGGGTTTCGGCTCCTTTTCTTTGATCTCAATGACCAATGATTGTTGTTAGCGACATTCATCAGTGTTTTTCCATAGGATTTTGTGGAAATCACACCACTTTCCAGTGTCCTTTGTCTTCTCATGACCCTTACTTTCATGTGGCTTGGAATTTTTTTCAGGAGGTTGTTTGTTAGGGTTGTCTTTATCATGCTTAGGTTGTTGCATATTTGTAGATATGAACTCTGTTTGTTCTAGTGCCTAAATTTCTGCTCAATTTTGACAGAATATTAGTAGACATCTCTGAGTGATGAGATGTCCAGGAAATCCATTTATGTTTGGATGTACCTATGCAGTTCCCAACAGTATTTCAGTACCAAATGTAGCTCAGAGTCTTTGATACCTAGCTTGGTGTGAAAGGTATGGAAATTATTTGTAAACTCTAAAACTGTTTGGCCCCTCTCTTACCACAATGTGATCCATCTCATGTATCGGTCTTCATAGTTACCAACAAAGTAATACTTTTCCTTGACCACACCCACCCATATCCCAAGTAGGATTGGCCCCATATATTCTAGACTCCTCTGTGGAATTTTTCTCCCCTTAATTTTCCCACCAATGTGTGACATGGGGGAGATCCTTAAGGAGTGCGAAGGTGATATTTTCCTTGTCGGAAAATTTGTGAACAGAGAAATAACCTTCTAGCATATTTAACCATTTTTCTAGGGAATCCACATCTATCTAACTTTCAAATACAGGAATATAAAAAATGAATTGTACCTTGAAAGTAGAGGTTCTTCCAAAGTGTTCAATTGATGAATACATTCATGTTGTTATCGACATGCGTTGAATAATGTGGGAAAAATTCTACATCATTTCGTCCCTCTATCGCGTGAGAGATTGCTTAAGAAACAAATTGATAGAATCTTTTGCTCCATTATTTTTATTTTCTTCCACCATGGAGGGTTTCTTGGGTGCGCAAGATAGATTTTCCTCAAGAGAGACAAGCTCAAGACCCAACTTGTTGTACTCGGACCTCATCAAGGACATGCACTAAAAAACAATCAAGAGCAACCTCTTCTAATACCACTGATCTGGATTATTTTCAGCACGAAATGAGAGCGAAGATATAATAAAGAAATTTACAGAGATATATCAGATATCCAATAATACAATAGATATTTATCATATATATAACCATAAACAAAAAGATAAAATAATACACAATTTCTATTAATGAGCAAAATGTAGAAAACTATAGAAATACAAATTGAAAGACTCGCTAGAATGGTGGTAGATTATCTTTGAGAAGAGATGTTATGGCTACTCACATTCACAAGAAGATGATTGTTACAATGAGGCTCCAAAGGATTTTTTAAAATGAAGAAAAATTCAAAAATCTTACCCCATAAGATGAAAAGCAAACAGTTTTGTGGACCCCGTTTTGGGTAGTTTGATGTATCAACTTCCTGGGCGCGTAACTTTGGCATACAATATTCATTTGGGGCTCACAATAAATAGTTGGAAAGGTATCGATAAGGAGATTCATTTTGTTGGATCAATAAGAGCATTTAGCTATCATTGAGCTGGCCAATCGTGAAAATACGTCGTTTCGGCCCTCAAAATGGTCTCAGAAGTTTACGAACCGAAAAATTGCTAAAAACATAAGTTGCCAACAAATTGTTTTGAGCCAGTTGGAATAAGTGAGTGGCCACTAATATCCACCTGGATCAATCCTCCATCCTTAGGAAGAAATGGTATCCATTGTTTTGAGTTCCTGGGGGAAAGGGGAAAGCAGTTGTTGAATCTGAACCTTGGTGAGTTGCTTTCCTTGCTGGAGAAGTTGTGCTTATTGGTTTGTGGGAGGTTGTTGAGAACTTGATGAGATGAATGCGTGAAGAAGGATTATTTTCACTTTGCTTCAATATTTTCGACCTCCTTTTGCTGGATAGAAGGTGCTTGGACTGAAAATGTAGTGGTTGTAATGTCCTTTTGTTCACCTTTTGAACAGATTGTGAAGAAGCTATATTTTGTAGTATGAGATAGTACCTTGTGACACTGTTTAGGTGGGAAAGTATTTGTAAATACCTTTGGTATGACCCCCCAGAGTAAGAATGAAACTACAAGGTTAAGAATCATAAATAACATGGCTCTTCCACATATATGGTTGGCCCAAAAGAACATCACAGACATCCAGTGGGGAAACATCACATAATACCTCATCTTTGAAAGGTTGGATGTTGTATGACAACTGACACTGTTGGCTGAAATGGATATCTCATCCTTGGCGAAGCCACCTGATGTTGTATGGTTGCAGGTGTGGTGTTGTCGACAATCCCAACTGTTTGACGAAATCTGCTAAGATGAGGTTCTTCTGGCTTTCTCTATCAATAATGAAATGAAAAGGGGTCCCCTTCACCCACAACTTTGAATGAAATAGGTGCTCCCCCTCTTCGGGATCTCCTGGTTCTTCTGGTTGAATTGTTTCGGTCACGACAATAACAGTGGGGTCTACGTTGATGATATGTCTTCTCCCATTATTTTTTGAATTGGATTCTGAATTGGGGTTTGACTCCTTTTCTTTGATCTTGACCACCAATTATTTTTTTGAGCGACATTCATTAGTGTTATGCAAGGGAATTTTGTGGAAATCACACCACTTTCTAGTGTCCTTCTTCATCTTCCCATGACCCTTCTTTTCATGTGGATTGGACTAGTTTTCTAGAGGCTATTTGTTAGAGTCGTCTTTATCATAATTTGGTTGTTATGGATTTGTAGATATGAAATCCCATTTGTTCTAGTGCCTAAATTTCTTCTCGATTTTGACAACATATCGATAGGAAACTCCCAATGATGAGATGTCCAGGAAATCCATTTTGTTTTGGATCTACATATGCAGAGCCCTGCGGTATTTAAAAACTAGATGTCGCTCAGAGTCTTTGATACCCAGATTGGTGCCCAAGGTATGGAAATTATTTGTGAACTCCGACATTGTTTGGACCCTCTCTTTTCATAATATGGCCAATCTCATGTATTGGTCATCATAGTTACCAACACGGTAATATTATTTCTTGACTACATCCAAAAAACAATCCCAAGTGGGCTCGGCCCCATATATTCCTGAAACCTCTATGGAACTTTTCTACCAATAAGTTTCTCACCAATGTTTGACATGGGGGAGAGCCTTAAGGAGTACGAAGGTGATATTTTCCCTATTGGGAAAATTGTGAACAGAAAAATAATCTTATAGCAGATTTAACCATCTTTGTAGGGAATCAACATCTATCTGACCTTCAAATAAGGGAATATCAAAATTGACTTGTACCTTGAAAGGAGAGGTTCTTTCAAAGTGGCTTCTTGATGAAGACGGGTGTGTTGTTATCGACATGCATTGAAGGATGTGGGAAAATTTCTCCATCATTTTGTCCCTCGGTCGCGTGAGAGTTTTCTCAAGCAACAGATTTATATAATCTTGTGCTCCATTGTTTTTATTTTTTTCTGCCATGGAGGGTTTCTTTGGCGTGTGAGAAAAATTGTTCTTAAGAGAGACAAGCTCGAGACCCAACTTTCTATACTCGGACCTCATCGGGGACATGCACTGAAAAACGATCAACCTACTCTGGTACCACTAATCTAGATTATTTTCGGCATGAAATGAGAGAAAGGATATAATAAATAAATGCACAGAGATATATAAGATATAAAATAATATGACATATATTTATCAGATATATAACTATAAACACAGAGATACAGTAATACACAATTTCTATTCATGAGCGAAATGTACAAAACTGTAGAAATACAGAGAGAAATACTTTCTAGAATGGTGGCATCTTATCTCTGAGAAGCAATGTGATGACTACTCACATTCACAAGAAGATGATTGTTACAATGAGGCTCCAAAGGCCCTTTTAACATAAATAAAATCCAAAACCCTAACCCTGGAAGATAAAAATCCAACAATTTTGTGGACCTCGTTTTGGGTAGTTTGGTGTATCAACTTCCTTGGGGCATAACATTGGCATATGATCTCCATTTGGGGCGCATGATAGCTCGTTGGAAAGGTATCGACGAGGATCTTCATTTTGGGGTCTCAATCAGAGCCTTTGGATATAACTAAGGTTACCAATAGTGAAAATAAGTCATTTGGGCCCTCAAAATGGTCCCGAAATTTTAGGAATTAAAACACTGCTAAAAATAGTAATATGCCAACAAACTATTTTGAGCCAGTTGGAATAGGTGGGTGGCCATCAATATCCACCTAGATCAAACAACTTCAATTGTCTTAGAAACCCATCTAGGTAGACAAGAAACACATGAATGGTTTTTCACTACAGAAGGTTGATCATAAGTCAAAGTAATCTCAATCGATAGATATGGTGCACCAATCGAAAAAAATATCAATGCACTAATCGATTCGGAGGTCGTTGGTCTAGTTGAAAAAAGAACACAATATGAGTATCTAGTCAAAGGACTAAAAAATGAAACATGAGAACCAAATTTGGATACAACATAAAAGTGATCATTTTGTAGTCATTGAAGGAACAACTCGAGTCAAGATGTGATTGAGAAGATATTTTGCAGAATATACAACTTCATCCCAGAAGCGAGGAGGTAGATCTTTGTCTTACAAAAGACATCTAGCCATTTCGACTAATTTATAATTATTGAGTTCTATGATTCCATTCTATTGAGGTGTGTAAGCAATCGACTGCTACCATTCAATACCAAATTGAACCAGGTATTCTTCAAAAGGTTAATTGACATACTCACCACCATTGTCTGATATCAGACACTTTATGGGTCAACCACATTGATTTTCAACAAAGGCTCTAAATTATTTCAACTTTTCAAAGACAATGTTCTTATTCTTCAAAAAATAGACCCAAGTGAAACGAGAGAGATCATCAATGAAATTCAAGATATACCTTGCACCTACTAGGGAAGGTATATTGATAAAGAATACATCATTATGAACCAACTTCATAAGGTTCTCTACTTGCCATGCCTTTCCATAGTCAAAAGGTGCCTAATTATGCTTGCCAAGCACAAAACCTTTACAAACTCCTTCAGGGGGAAACTGTTGAAATCCTCTTAATCCTACCCCTGGGTATCTTGTTATCTAGTTATTTCCTTATTGCAAATCATATTAGCAGTTCACAAAAAAAAATACACAGTTGGAATATTCAACTCAAATAAAGATAGGAGAAACAAAAACCGGAAATCAAATCATGCACACATAAACACCAATATTTTTGGGTAGATACACATGGAAAAAACCTAAAGGGAAAACAAGTACCGAGAATGATTTAATTATGAGAAAATCAAGGCTCCCAAAATAGGGATAATGGCCCAGTAAGAGAAATAAAATTATATATAATCCTAGAAAAGTTTGATTTGTTATACGACCCATATCTACACACTTTTTGAGGTGTACACGCCTTTCCTTAAGAACCCCAACATCTACATGCCTATCTACAGTGACTCACAAGTACAAAACCCCAAGGATTGTACGAAAATATCCATATAGCACAACATTTTTTTGTGCCTTCTCTATGCTGAAACCCACTTGTGGTTTCCTATGTTCTCTCTTCTCCTTTACCTGATATCTAGATGGAAGTCCTTCTCCACATATCCAATATCTCCTTGAATCACATTCCTTCATGATCCAACCCTCAAGTTTAATCAAGTGTCTTCCTCCTTCACCCTAGCCTTGTTTTTATAATCTTGAGTTATAATATAACCCCAATCTCCAAAGTGATTGACAATTGAGATTATTTCTCACCTCACTTGATATCAATGGATAAAATTAAAATGATAACTTTTAACATTTCCTTAAATAAATCGGTTAATTCAAATAATTAATTAATTAATAATATAACCCCTATCTGATGCTACCATGCATCCACACTCCCTCTTAGAGAGAAAGGTATTTTGCACCATTCCAAGTCTATCTCTGAAGAACAAAAACTTCCCTTTCTCCAAGGGTTTGGTCAAAATACTTGCAACCATCTCATTTGTGGAAATATAATGAAGCATTACTTCTCCCTTCTGGATCATATCCTGAATGAAGTCATATATGATCTTTATATGCTTGGAATTGTCGTGGAATACTCGATTCTCTGATAGTTTGATACAACTTTGATTATCTTAGTATATCATCGTAGGCTCCAACTTGGTAAATCCCATACTCTGCAAGTATCCATCTATCCTAGAATACCACACCCTAGGTATCTGTTTGAGTCTGTACAAGGATTTCTTACGCCTACACACATGAGACTCCCTCCTATGTACCTCAATCCCTGAGGTTTATCTATGTATACTACCTCCTCAATAATCCCATTGAGGAAAATTGTTTTCACATCCATCCGATGTATCCTCCACCCCACAACTAAAGCAATAGAAATAAGAGCTTGAATAGAGTCATACCTGGTGACTCGAGGAAATGTATCCTTGTATTCCACTCCCTCTTTCTGGGAGAACCCTCTCGCTAGAACCCTCACTTTGAACTTATCGATGCTACCATATGTAGCATTCTTGATCTTGTAGATCCACCTTGAACTCACAACTTACTTTGCCTCTGGTCTTGACACTATGTCCCAAACAACATTCCTCATAATGGAGGTGTACTCCTCTACCATGGAATCTCTCCATACCTGTTGATATTTTGCTTTCTCAAAACTGTAAGTCTCAACATCAATGATGCTACTCATAAGCACCATATAGTTCAGAAACTTCTTCAGAGGAATTTTCTCTCTAAACTACTCCTAGGAGCCTCACTAACATCCTTTGATGTCTTTAATAGCCACATAGGTATCCTAATAGAACTGGAAGGGGATAACGCCCCCTCCCCATGTGAAGTTTGAACTATTGAGTACTTCTGATCCTTCAAATCCTATTTCTCCTTGTCCTATGTCACTGTTGGTGACTCATGAGATCTCCTATATGCCAATTCCTCCTCAAAATTAATATTTATGCTCACAACTATATTATTTTGCATTGGAATGAAGATCTTGTAATCCTTTTAGGTCTCACTATACTGGACAAATATATGATTCTAACTTGAAGGCTCCAACTTCACTCTCTTATCCACAGACACATGGATGTAAACTGGACAACCAAAGATCCTCAAATGACCAATATATGGCTTCACCACTGAGAATTCCTCCTTCTAAGTCTTATCACCCAATATCTTGTGAGGACTCTTGTTTTGCAAATACACCATCATGTTACATGCTTTTTCCCAAAGAAACAAATGTAACTCATGTTCATGTATCATCTCTCTGGCAGAACCGATGATGGAATGATTCTTTCTCCCCACAGACCCATTTTATTGATGGTTGTATGATACTGTCAGCTCCATCTTGATCCATGTATTCTTGCAAAAATACTTGATGTCATTGGAGGTGTGCTCTCCCCCATTATCTGACCTCAATACCTTAATCTTCTTACTTGTTGTTTATTTAAAATTTGGTCACCTCGAGTTTCCACTCTTTGGTATAATAAAAAATGGGATTAGGAGAAGAAAATTTTGAATGATCATAAGCTCACGGTGTATCCCTCGATCTCAGATTCATCACCCATTTTACAAAATCAAAATTTGGGTCCATATTCCCTAGGCACTCATGCAGGAAGAGCCTTGAAAGTGAATATTTTCTAAGTGTTGTGCCTTGTCCATTTTCAAATTTTTGACTAAGTATTCTCCTCACTAAGTCATTTATCTCACCTTATATCACCTTCTATCTCTTATCCATTTCCACACTTAGCCATTTATTTCCATTTTTCTCATATTACCTTAGCCATTTCTCTCATTTCTTGTGGGTTCATAACCCATTCTCAATTCTTGTTATACTTCTGCGGCCTCCAAATCACACCCTCAAATTCCATCGCCTTCACTTTGCACCTATACTTAGTTTTATTTCTTAGTAACATATTCCACTCCTTCCTATACTCTACACACTACCATACTCATACTTGGTTAATTTCTTGAGTTTTCACCATGGGTCCATGATGATCTTTTCACCTCTCTTCATACACACATAATCATTATCCCTTAGTCTATTTCTGAATCCCCTTACCCCTTTCACCTTATTCTCCTCCTCCTCCATAATTCAAATATTTTTTATTATCCTCCTCCATACTTAGAATATTTTCACACCCCCTCTCTTCTCACCTCTCCTCCATTAAATCTGAACCCAATTCACTTTTCATACTTAGCCAAATTCTTGAGATCTCATTGTGGGTCTGCGATGATATTCTTATCTCTCCACTCTACCCCCACACCTATCTGATCGATCCATATTTTATACTTAGTTTATTTTTTATTCCATTCCCCTCCTTATATCAACATATCTCTCACCGCACTGCGACCCTCAAAACCCACCATACTCCACTAACCCACCATACTTCCTCTCCCCTCATCCACCCCCATGACCTCTTCCATAATTAAAATTTTTCCTAAGTTTTATGCCATCTTATTACATCAAGACATGTGGCATACATGGTGAGGAATCATATCATGACACATGGCATCGAGTTGAACCTACTCGTGAATGACATGGATGCTGACTCAATGTTGATTGGGTGATGACAAGGATGCTTATTGGGTGCTAACTAAGCAAGTGCGCCGTCAAAATTTATATTAAGTCATGAATTTTCCTAAGGCTTGACCTCCATAGTCTCCTTTGTTCAATGTAAAGAGTATGGAATGTTTTACATTATAAATAGTACATTCTAAATTACCACAATGCATGTGGGTTTAAAATAGATGAATAAAATGAAAGGCCAAATTATCCACGAATTTAATCGACGATTGTTGAGAAACGATCTTCCAAAGGTCATAAATCCATATCCAGACATCGGTTTTCGAAAAACTATACGTCATTGAAAAAGTAATTCTATGAGGAATATGATGGAACATGTCTCAAGAGCTCAAGTTGGCCATAATAATCCCATAAATTTAAAGAACAATCAACTATGTTTTCTTGATTTGCTAGTAAATTTTCTTGGAACTTCAACTTCTTAAGCTTGTAGCTTGAGATCCAGAACTCCAAATTTCACTTAGAATGACTCCTTGGAAATCAAGGATCATGAATATCACTCTTCGAATGGTTTCCATTATTGATAAGTAAAATATCATGCTCCAAAAATTAAAACACAGTCCACTTTTGTTTTTTTAAAAGGAAGTCAATTTAAAAATTTGGAAATAAAAGTTTTTTAAATTACTTTATTAAAGACGAAATGGGACCCACTTCAAGAAATGAATTGAAATTACATAAATTTATTAATGAGGATTCAATAAATAATTAATTAAAGTGGTTACTCCAAGAATAAAAGAGTGTGGAAATTCCTAGAAATACCAAAACCCTAACTACTTCAAGAAGCATTTGAAGTCGATTTTAAAAGAGACAGAGCACCATCAAAGAAAGGGTTGGAGGTAAATCATAAGATTAGAATAGAAAATATCCATCCATCAGAATGAATACAGGTCTCTGATCAGCAAACAAATATCTCCATTCTTCTTCTACACCATTTTTTCAAGGTTTTATTCTTGTATTTTTGAACTTACCATAAGGTTGAGTTTTGAGTGTCTTTCTTGTATTCTTCCTAGAATATTTCTCTAAAAAATATCATGGATTATATTTACAGCCATATGTGTGACTGAATCCTCAGTGTTATCATGGATTATATTTACAACCATATGGGAGTTTTGGGCTCAGGGGCCAAGAATCCTCACAAAATCCTGGAGCTAGGGAGCCAGATAGGCTATGTTCCTAGTTGGCAGGTTGGAAAGACTAGGTTTTGGGCAGAGTTTGGGTAGAGCAGCAGAGAGGACAACCAAAGAATTGGAGAATTAGCATCAGACAGAGGTATGTATTTTAGTGATTATGATGTGTTATGTGATGTATATGTGATTTATTTTCATGATGTTAATAAATTTAATTTCTGCTGAATAAATTATTGTTAAATGTTGAAAATTAATTTGTACAGAATAACATTTATCTACTCTCTTTTTTTTTACGTGTGTTTTATAAGGCTCTATGGGGACAGAGACCTTACACATGGTATCAAAGTTGTAGTTCACAATCTGGAGCCTTAAAGGCCTACCAAGAACTAAAATGTAAAATTTCAAACAAAAAAAAGGTATACATCATCCAATTTAATGAACTAGAAAGAGTCTCTTAAGCTGGGATAAAAACTTAGAAATACAATTCCCTGTAGAGGTAAAATCTTCTCTTTTTTGTTACAATAAAAATGGCTTAAAATGACAATGGCCTATAATTAGAATGGAACTGAGTTCCCTAGTAGGGCAGAAAATTCCGCAATATACAAGTCATTTAACCTTGATGAATCCTAAGAGACAAGTAACCTTGAAACCTTAAGAAAACCCTAAAAATAAAAGAATGAGAAGTGTGAATCCCTCATAATGTCATGTCTCTGTTCACTTATTCAAGTCACCTACGCACATGTAAAAGTCCTGACCTCCTGCAAGAAGTAAGAAGGACAAAGAATAAAGAATATTAGGTTCAGAAAAACTTAAAAAATGAAAGAATATATAGCCAAATAACCATACGTAAAGGAAGAGAAAAATAAAAAAAAATATAAGCGCTCATACACAAGTCACAAGTCAATACATAAATCACACAAACCCAACAATGAATATATTTGGATTAAAGCCAGCGCCCAAGCACTAGAGCCAAGCACAAATGGGTGCCTTATTTTCCAGCTTCACTCATCCATCTGCCCACAACTCCTCCAAATATACCAACGTTTCCATACTTGGCAAACTCTTCTAAACGCACCCAACACATCAATTCTCAGCATCCGATTTAGCTCCCACAGACCAAGCACCAGGTCGCATAAATATTGTGTGCGCTCGAGTGTTATAATCTAAACCTAATCCATATCACATACCAAAGTCCACACATTAATTTACAAAGCCCAGCATTGAGCACCGATCCCTTCCTTCCCATATGTCCCATAGATCGAGCATCAGGCTGCAAAAGAGAAGTGCTCAACACAAGTTTCGAGATGAGCACCAAAGTCTGACAACACATAGGACCAAGCATCAAGTCTCTGAAGGAGACCACGGGTCAGATAGCACATAATACACAGGGATGGTATTGAAGTAAAGGATATTAACGAAGCTCGTCCCTGCAGTGGAATTCAACAATCATCAAAAGGAAATGCAAATCCCAATTTAAGGAACAAAACGCCCATGCACCCAAGCCATAGGGAGGAGTCATAGGAAACAAAAATCCCATGATCAAAAGCCACAGAATATAAGCCTTGATTTACTAATCAGCGAGCCTGTTTCCCCTTATATCTCCTACGCCCTCATGTTTCTCCTGAAGAACTCTTAAGCACTCAAAAAAAATAAAAAGAACCCACAATTGTTCACACCATTTGTAGCTGAAAAAGAGTCAAACAAAACCAAAAATCTCAGGAGCACATTCTAGGATTTCATGAAACCAAGAGAAAATAAAACTAAAACCACGAGCATACCAGCCAAACCATTTGTAGCTAAAACCGAGCGCCTGACCAGACAAGCCTTAGGACATGAGGAGCTCACAGGAGAGAGACCCAATAGGGGTGCACTATGCATCCATGAACTGCGCTTCATACCACCTCTACCTCTGCATCCAATCGGCAGCTCCGTGATCATAGCAATGGAAGCCATGAGCGAAAGAGCACGCGCGGAGCAACAGATTAGGGAAGATGCAAGAGTAAGTTGGGGTTAGGGTTTCATAGTTGTTTTTATTTTTATTTTATTTAATATTTTTATTTCATTTGGCGTGGACAAGCGGTAGAAGAGGGAGGGGGCACGTGGGCCTCATGTGATTACCCACGATGCCCGTTTCAATTTATTTTTTTTATTATTGTTTTAAATTTTTTTTTAATAATTTGTAATTTGTTTTATTTTATTTTTTTTAACTAACAAAAAAAAATATAAGAATTAATTAAAATTAATTTATTAGTTACCATTGCTTTAATTATTGTAAATATTTAAATTTGGTAAATATATATTTAAATTACTATATATGTATATTAAATTAAAGGTTTAAAATTAAAGGTTTAAGTTAAATTATATGATTTAATTTAATAATAATTTAAAAGATATATTTTAAATTAAAGGATTAAGTTATTATATATGTTTTAAATTAAAGATCTAAATTTAGGTTTTTAAGGTTTAAAAACTAAGGTGATTAAGGTTTAAAACTAAGGTGATTAAATTAATAAGAAAAATTAAAAGTATTGCGCCCAAGGCCCAATCTCCAAGTCCACGAGCTAAGAAACAAATCCCAGCGCCCAAGACCAAGCATTAAGGAACCACGGAGGAGCCCACAAGGGAGACTATTCAGTGCACTACGCATCAAGCATCGAAGGATAGCCTTAGGCTCATTTCATCAAAATTAGGTTGGAAATCACCTTAATTAGTTTTAAACGCAAAGTATAAGGACTTAGACCATGATAAGCGGGAGGTGGGCTTCATGCGCACTAGGCAAGAAAGTTAAAGAAATTGGCGAGTATGGTGAAAAGCTAGCATAGCTACCAGGCGAGGGAGTCAATAGTTTTCTTAGGCAGTGACACCAAGCTTAGACGCTTAACCCTAACCTAGCCACCTCCCCTAAAGAGAGTAACGTCTATTTACAAACAAGTAAAAAAAAACTTACGCCTAACCCTGTTTTCTAGTTTAAGTTGCGCAAATGTGAAACGTCCTTGAACTCACCCTGACAACTTTGGTTGATGTAGGTTAAATTATGCAAGATGGTTAAGACTCGAGGAAATCGAGGCAGAGGGGCATCGTCGCAGGGACTGCTAGTGCTGCCACCACCATCACCTAAACTAGCTCTCATAGTGCGCTCTTTGGAGGCCACAAATGAGACTTTAAAGGGGTGTCAACCAATAGGGATCAAAGTGTAGCCCCCACCATCTGGAACGAGTAATCTAGAAGCATCGAGGGATTTAGGGGGAGGACCTCCACCCAAAGACATCACTAGAGAACTGCAGAAGATCAAACTTTCAGAGTTTGTTGGGGGTCATGCCAGTGAACGTGCCGAGGCATGGTTGGAAGGCATGACAAGGTGTTTTTCCTTAAGGGACTATGCATCCACTTCAAATGCGAAGATAGAAATTTTTCAGTTGAGAGACAGTGCCTTGGACTGGTGGGGCAACCTGGAAAGGCAACTGCATCTCACCCGGGACACTGTATCTTGGGAACTTTTCGAGGAGAGGTTCCGAAGGAAATATCTTCCAGCTTACTATGAGGAACAACAGGTAGGAGCATTTCATGCTTTAGTACAGGGAAACAAAACCATAGAAGAATATGAGATTAGGTTTATGGAATTGGTCAAATATGTTTCATATATGGATAATGACCAACGTCAGGAAGAATCCTTTGTCTATGGGTTAAAACCTAATATAAGGGATATGGTGCATATGTGGAAACTGTCTTCAGTAGCAGAAGCAGTGGAAAATGTGCGTTATGCAGAGGAACACATGAACGTAACTAGAGGTACGAGGCCGACCTTTCTGCATCATCCTGGATTCGTAGGGAGGGCCCCTAGGACATTTCCCAAGGGAGGGGGCTCAAGGCCACCTCCATATGGTAATAGATTCACACCAAGGATAGTAGTCACAGGGATTTCAATGGAAGAAAGTGTAGCATCCCATTCATCACCAATGACACAGCTAGGTCCACAGCCATCTCAGGGAGCAACTAGTAGGGGCAGGGGTTCCAGGGGAAGGAACTCATTTCAGAGACAATCGCAGAACAGTTCACAAGTTCAATCCTATGTTACTTGTTGGGGGTACGGAGGACCCCATTACCAGCGTGACTGCCCAGAGTTACAATCAAGATTTGTGCATAGAGAAGGAAAGGCCCCGATGGGCAGCCACCAAATTTATGCAACGGTTAATAATCGCTAGGCAGAACATCAATCCACAGTGGTGGAGTCATTCGGTACACTAAATCATATCAATGTAAAGATTTTATTTGATTTTGGTGCTACAGATAGTTTCATTTCACCATCTGCATTAGAAAAGAGTGGGTTGGCAGCCTACAAGCACAGTGACTTTAAACAAGTCGAGATGGCCTCGGGAAAAAAAAAGTGATAGGACCTAGCGTTGATAATTGTATAGTAGACCTGGGAGTGTGTACTACCAAGTTGAAGGTATATGTTACTTCTCTCGGGGCGTATTACCTAATCATTGGAATGGATTGGTTAGAAGCTCATCGATCTTTGGTAGATTGTTTCACAAAAAGGGTGCTCTGTGTTGACGACGAAGGAAGGCTAGTAGAGATCCGAGGTGTACGGAGAAAAGTGTCATTACGCTTTATCTCAACTATGAAGGTTAAGTGATGCTTAAGGCAAGGGTGTCGACTATATGTAGTGGAAGCAGTGAATGAAAGGAAGGGACCCTCCTTGGATCAGTACCCAGTATTGTCAGAATTTAAGGATGTTTTTTCGAACGAGTTACCAAGGTTACCTTCTGAGAGGGAGCTTGATTTTACTATTGAGTTGAAACCTGGTGCAGAACCAATTTCCAAGACTCTGTATCGGATGACAGTGTCAGAACTTTGTGAGTTGCAAATGCAGTTGAAAGAGTTACTAGACTTAGGGATAATAAGGCCCAGTATCTCACCTTGGGGTGCACCAGTAATTTTTGTCAAGAAGAAGTATGGTTCCTTACGATTGTGTATAGATTACAGGGACTTGAACCATGCTACAATGAAAAATAGGCACCCAATGCCATGAATAGATTACCTCTTTGATCATATGAAAGGAGCAACGGTGTTCTGAAAGATCGATTTGTGATCAGGGTATCACCAGTTAAGGATTAAGGAAGGCGATATTCCTAAAACATCCTTTCGAACCCAGTTTGGACATTACGAGTTCGTTGTAGTACCTTTCAAATTAACCAATGCACCAACAGTATTCATGAACCTCATGAATGGTGTATTCCTAAAATACCTAGACCGCTTTGTACAAGTTTTTCTAGATGATATCCTCATCTATTCCAAGAATGAAAGAGAACACGAGGAACACTTGTGAGTAGTGTTGTCCTGCCTTAGAGAGAACAAATTGTATGGGAAGTTGTTGAAGTGTTTCTTCTTCCAGAGAGAAATCCACTATTTAGGTCATATCATTTTCGATGAAGGAATCTCTATGGACCCAGAAAAGGTAAAGGCCATTATGGAGTGGCAAGTGCCGAAAAATGATCATGAGGTAAGAAGCTTCATGGGGCTAGCAGGTTATTATCGGAGATTTGTGGAAGGATTCTCTAAAATAGAGAAACCCATCACCACTTTGCAGTGCAAGGGGGTCAGGTATGAATGAACAGAAGAATGTGATAGTGCATTCATTGAGCTTAAGAAGTTACTAACTAGTGCTCTAATTCTACGAGTGTCGGATATGGAAAAGGACTTCACAATCTACACGGATGCCTCGAATCAAGGGTTGGGGGTCGTGCTAATGTAGGATGGAGGAGTGATAGCTTATGCGTCAAGGAATTTGAAGAAACACGAAGAGATTTACACTACTCATGATTTAGAGTTGGCAGCTGTAATGCTAGATCTGAAACTTTGGAGGCACTATCTTATGGGGTGAAACTTTGAGCTCAAAACGGACCATAAAAGTTTAAAACATCTCTTCACTCAAAGGGATCTGAATGCTAGGCAAAGGCAATGGAGTGAGTTTATTAGTGAGTAGGATTTTGGTATTTCATACATCAAGGGAAAGGAAAATGTGGTCGCAGATGCCTTGAGTAGGATACCACATGTCTTCTCCCTGGTACCCTTAAAAGTCAATCTGAGGGAACGTGTGTTGGCCCAACTCCAAGGAGACAGTTGGTATTTAGAGGTTACTTCAAACCTCCAAAGTGGGAGGAAATTAGATCAAAAGTATGAAGAATATAGTTTGGAAGCAGACAGACTATTGAGATATCAAGGAAGGATGTACATCCCTGAAGATGGGGATATTCGAAGAATCTTACTGAAGGAATCCCATAGAGCACTTTATTGTGCGCATCTGGGTGTGAAGAAGATGTACGCAGACATGAGGAAGCTCTTCTTTTGGGTAGGCATGAAGCGCGATGTGGTCCATTTCGTCGCCAAGTGCCTAGAGTGTCAACAAGTGAAAGCTGACCACCACCACCCGATAGGCCTCCTACAACCACATGGTGTCCCTATGTCCAAGTGAGAATTCATCTCTATGGATTTTGTTGTGGGGTTGCCACTCACATCTCATAGACACAATGTCATTCTTGTGATAGTTGATAAGTTAACCAAGAGTGCTCATTTTATTCTGGTTAGAGACACTTACGATGTCACTGATGTGGCACGTGTGTTTGTAAGTGAGGTCATCCATTTGCACGGGATACCTAAGAAGATCATTTCAGATAGGGACTCTAGATTCCATTCTAGGTTTTGGACAAGTTTGCAGTCAGCGTTGGGGACTCAATTGAACTTAAGAACAACTTATCATCCTAAAAAAGATGGGCAAACTAAGAGAGTAAATCAAGTCATGGAATAAATTCTTAGGATGTACGTCATGGATAATCAAACCCATTGGAAGAAGTACCTACCTTTGGTAGAGTTTGCCTACAATAACAGTTTTCATAGCTCCATCAAAATGCCACCCTACGAAGCTTTGTATGGAAGGCCATGCAGAACTCCATTGAGTTGGGATAGATTAGAAGACCGAGTAACAGTTGGGCTAGAATTGATTCAAGAGATGGAGGAACAGGTGATTCAGATTAGGCAGAGACTAAAGGAAGCACAGGATAGGTAGAAAAGTTATGTTGATGCACACAGGACCGACTAAAGTTATAAAGTGGGAGATAAGGTTTTCATTCGTATCAGGCCTAATAATAGTACTATATGGTTCGGGAAGGGGACAAGGTTGTCACCTCCATTTATAGGACCATTCAGAATCCAAGAGAAAATTGGACCCGTTGCCTATCGTCTCGTACTACCACCCCACCTACATAAAACTCATAATGTTTTTCATGTATTTGTTTTACGTCATTATGTTGCTAATGAATCACATAAACTAAATTGTAAGGAACTACAAGTATCATACGTGGGAACTCTCACGGTAGAAATGTTACACATATTGGACTGTAGAGTCCGACATCTCAGGAACCATCTAGTAGACCAAGTTAAGGTCCAATGGGACAAGTATAGTCCAGGATCTTCTACTTGGGAAGACGTCGAGACACTACGATGAGATTATCCGTCACTTTTTTTACCACCTTGAGAATATGTTTCTCGAAGGTTGGGTGTATGTAACACCACCTTTTGACTTAGACAACCAGGATTACCTGAGGCCTACACACCTTTATTTTCTATTCACAGTGAAACTATTAAATGATACACTTGAACTTTTGAGACGTATGAATGTTTATGAATGTTTGAATGTATTTGGATAATGATGGATATGATGCGATATATTGTGAGAATGTAAATTTTATGAATGTTTAAATGTTATTGATGATGATGGATATGATGTGATCTACTATGTGAATGTAAATTCTATGAATGTCTAATTGTTATTGATGATGATGGATATGATGCGACCTATTGTGTGAATGAGAATCCTATGAAGGTTTAAATGTTATTTGAATGATATTGGATATGATGCAATCTGTTATGTAAATGATAATTTTGTGAATGGATGTCGTTAATTGAATTATGGGATATTATGAGATCTATTTCTAACTTGAAAACTTTGATGTTAAAGTTGTTGGTACGCGGATACCAAATTGAAATTATTTTGGTATGCAATTACATGATGATAATGCATAGAAATGTATGAGTTTGTGTTACGGACTAATCTGCAAGTAATGGGCTATGAAATAGCCAAGGGATAATGATGATGAAAATAGATGTCATGACCACTGGCCGAGAAACAATATGGTATGAATCTTTGTATGTGAAATTATATTGGTTTAGATGTATTGTTATGATAAGTCGACTAGTGCAGGATTTCAAGTGGTGAGACTACCCAAAACTGAATAGACGATGACAAAACTCCCAGCAACACGGTGCCACTGTATATTCCATTGTAGGGTGTGGACCCTAGTTATGATTAGGAGGGGTGGAGACATTTCCCACCGTGTATCCTCCGAAACCTGAAGTCATGGGAGGATGATGTTATCTCACACCCCCATAGACGTGTGATGATGACTGTCAGTTTCCTGTTGGGGAAGCTTGGTCAAGGTAGTGACACTTCCGCTTACGGGTTCTATTTGGAGTTAGGTCAATATAGTTGATGATCCAAGATAGTCCAACAAAGGAAGGATAGGAATGGAAGATGGAAGTAAGTTAGGGAAGAAGGATGAGTAGAAATAGTTGAGAGTGTATGGAGATTTGTCTTATGGTGGAATTTATTGTTTTTCTTTCTGAAAAGAAAATGTGTATATATATGAATATTCATAATTATGTAACTAAACTACAATTGTCTAAATAACATTGTTGAACTAGATAATTATAATTAAAGGATTTCGCAAACATTTGATTGGTTTATTTTCTTTTATAAAATGAATAGTCTTGTTGAATGGCTTGGATGCATATGGAAATTACTATAGAGATTATAGTTATTGATATTATTACATGAACGAGACTTGTATGTACTAGCCACACATGCATTTCTTGCACATGTACACTAGTATGTATGAGTTTCTTGGCTTACTTACTAATAATGTCGGTTAATTGTTAGGAATGTGTGAACCATGTTTCTTTTCCCTTGTATCCTAAAATACTTTAACTTCGGGACGAAGTTTCCTGAAGGGTGGGTGTATGTAACAACCCTAATTAAATGATTTCTTAAGGTTTATCAAGTATAATTAATTAAATAAGTAGTTGTCCTAATGTATTTTAGTTAAACAATGATTATTTATTAATAATATTAATTAATTAATTGTTTATATATGTTGATCAATTAATTAATTAACTCATTAAAGGTTTGGGTAACGTATTAAAAGCTTAATAATTTTTATTTATTTATTAGAAAACTTAATGTATGAAGGATCAGCCATTGAATGGATGGATAGGGTATTGAATGGAGGGATAAGGTATTGAATGAGGGATAAGGTATTAAATGGAGGGATAAGGTGGGTGGCATTAAAGGAAGGTAGGAGGAAGTGAATGGGGGAGGATATGAGGGGGTGGAAGCATTCGGAAGAGCACCTTTGGAACTTTGGGGAAAAGGGATCATTTTGAGAGAAGAGACTGTATTTTTCTGTTGGGGAATATTTTTCTGGTTTGGAGTTTGGGTGGACTATTACAGGGGTGCACCAGGTTGCTGGTAGTTTTGGGCTCGGGGGCCAGGAATCCTCACAGAATCCTGGAGCTAGGGAGCTGGATAAGCTCTGTTCCTAGCTGGCAAGGAGGAAAGATTCGGTTTTGGGTAGAGTTTGGGCAGAGCAGTGGAGAGGACAACTGGAGAATTGGAGAATTAGAATCAGACAGAGGTATGTATTTTAGTGATTATGTTGTGTTATGTGATGGATATGTGATTTATTTTCATGAAGTTAATAAATTTAATTTCTTCTCAATAAATTATGGCTAAATGCTGAAAATTAATTTGTACAAAATAACATTTATCAACTCTCTCTTTTTTTAATTGTGTTTTATAAGGCTCTGTGGGGACAGAGACCTTACAAAATGATTCATGGAGGTTTATTCCTCGCATTTGGAAAGATTCATTTTTGAACACTTAGTTAGTTTGCATGCATTTCATAGGGTTGTAATAATGAAGATGAACATATATCTATTTTTATGTTGAATCCTTTCTTCAATTTTTTATTGTTAAGAAGTTTCTTGGTCCATTCAAGAATAAATATGGTTGTCAAGAACCATTTCATATATGAAATAAAGAAATAAAGACTTGGATTTTGTTTTCTAGCATTCTCCCCAATTTAAGAGCATTAATATATATCTTTAAGAACATACAAAGGAGTACCACCTATATAAAAATGCAGGGGGATATTTTATCCTAATGATATTTTTGTTTGGATATAACCAATATAAACATCAACACATGTCTGGTTCTCTACCTAAGCTCTAAATTCCTAAAACCAACTGAAGGATTTATCCTTGGTATTTATAAAGAAGATCCAAGTTTTCCTAGAAAAGTCATCAATAAACATCACATAGTATGTTGATCCATGTACCGATGCTATTGACATCGTCCCACTCACATATGAATGGATAAGATCCAAGATACCCTTGGATATGCTCTCATTGATAGGAATATAAGCCTTAAGATTCTTTCCAAGTGCACACCCTTCACACACTCCCTGCTACTCAATAATGAACTTTAAAATACCTGTAACAATCCCCATCATAATTGGTGATTATTTATAGTGTAGGTGTCCCAACCTCCCATTGCAAAACTCACATAGGTTTTCAACATCATGTAGCAAAGCCCGAACATGATTTATTTACAACCTTTACCAAAATCCCTCTCTAACTGCAATGACCACTATGCTTTCCATGCTATATTTCTATACACATATGAGTGATTTCCCCCCTTAAAACGTGTTGAAAAAAACCATATCCTCTATAGATGATACTGAGGGGAAATTATTCTTCAAACCTGGTATGTGAAGCACATAATGGGAATCTAACAAACCTCCTAACTCAATATAGAACATAAATGTTCCCTCTCCCTTCATTGCATACTTGGCATCATCATAAGTTGCACATGAACATTTTATTCCTTCTATATTAGACTGCTAAATATATAATGTGATTTTGTTAATATATGACAAGATGAACCACTATCCAAGAACCATGCACTCCTCATAGTTGTGTTGGTAGAAAGGAAAGAAACCAATGAGTAATCCTTTTCAAAATTCGCATCAAACTCATCAAGTTGTGTCTATGTTGATGTTGTTGTCTACGTCTTTCTGTTACCCGTCTTTTGTTTCTCCAAACACTGAGATGCATAATGTCCATTCTTATGACATGAGAATCACTTGATTTTACTCAAGTCCTTATTCTTCCCTCATTGTGATGATGCTCCATCATTTTCACCCGCCTTGCTAGAACTCTTTTCTTTTCCCTTCCTTGTATTGTTGGCAAGAGACAAGTTCTCGTCACTACATCCATGTTTTCTTCCCTTAGACTACTCTTCATTATCTTCCTGGATGAAATCATCCCAAAGTCTCTACCAATCTGGGAGATGTTCATGAGCACAAACTCCCTTGAAAAATGGTTCACATGATTTGGGGAGACCATTTAACGCTACGTTCATGAGCTTTGAATCATCTATTTTCTCCCCTATTGCTACAAGTTGATCGCACACTTATGTGATCCTCATGAAATAGCTGGTAACATTGTTAGATCTAGACATCTCCGCCAATATGATTCTATTCATTAAGACCATATTCCTATTCATGTTTGTGCTCTGGAATAAACCTACAAAGACATCAAACATGTCTTTAGTTGTCGTATTCCTGGATAAGTGAGGAATCAAATGACCCTTCACTAAATACAATATAACCATCTGTGCTTTGATTTCATTCTTGTTGTGAGCATCTAAAGTTGTCAGATTTGTTGGTGAAACAACTACTTTGTCCACTAACTCACAAAGGTCATACTCCTTAAGCGCCAAATTTAATCTTTCTCTCTAATATAAGAAGTTGGATTCTCCATTCAATCTATATTCAACTCTTAAAAATGTCGTTTCCATCCCCGAGACCTGATAGACTACCATGGAAAATTACCTATTGTTGGAAACTTCCCTTGTATTGACCTATAAACACTTATATGCGCCTATCAAAATTGAACCTCGCATATGTGCGCACCCTTCATTAAGGAAAACCTTGTATGTACACATATGTTCTTACTGCAGCCTAGGTATATGAAATTGTGTCCAAATACGCCCATGTATGTACATGCTTGTTCCATCTACAACTTGCGTACAACTCCATAAAATTGCAAAACCCATGTTCTTCCTCAGTACGACTATCTCCCTAAAATTTGTCCTACGATTTCCACCTACTGGTTATGGATCTGCTAAGATCTCCTAGAAATATGATATATCTTCCATCCACTCCTATGGATATGATATATGGCTTCCCTCCAAAGAATGTGCTTTGATGCCATGTTGAAATCCTCTTACTCCAACCCCTGGGTATCTTGTTATCTAGTGATTTCCTTAATGCAAATCAGATTAGTAGTTCACAAAAAATAATACACTACTGGAATATTAAACTCAAATAAAGATAGCAGAAGAAAAATCTTGAAACCAAATCATGCACACATAAACACCAATAATTTTGGGTAGATACCCCTGAAAAGAATCGAGAGGGGAAACTAGTATTGAAAATGATTTTATTGTTCTAAAATCAGGGCTTCCGTAGTAGGGATGATGGTCCATTGAGAGAAATACAAATGCAAACAAGCATGAAAGAGTATTATCTTTTGTACGACCTATATTTGCATGCTTTTTGAGGTGTATGTGCCTTTCCTTAAGAACCCCCGTGCATATGTGTATGTCTACACTGACGCCCGCATACACGACGTCAAGGAAGGTATGTAAATATTTGTACGGTGCAACACTTTCATGTGGCTTCACATTTTTGAAACCCACTTGTGGTTTCCTCTGTTCTCTCTTATCCTTGACCTCATCTCTAGATTGAAGTCCTTCTCCATCCATCCAAGATCTCCTTGAATCACAATCTGTGATCCAACCCTCAAGTTTCATCAAATGTCTTCCTCCTTCACCATACCCTTTCTTTTATAATCTTGAGGTATAATCTAACCCTAATCTCCAAAGTGATTGATGGTTGAGATTACTTCTCACCTCACTTGAGATCAATGGCTAAAATTAAAATGCTAAATTTTAGTATTTCCTTAAATAAATTAATTAATTAATTCAAATAATTAATTAATAAAATCATTTTACTTTAATAAGTCCTTTAATTAAAGTAAATTTAAGGATAGAAGTATTTTGACAATTTCCACACATATAGACACATATAAATGTGCATAAATACATGTCTGATTCTACCATGCATCAACATAAACACTTTAGGTAGACCAAAAACTATGTTTTGACTTTCCATCAACTACAGATTTCGAAAATTTAGGTGTTTGGGTTGTTCATGCAAAATTCGACTTTGCTCATCATTGTGAGGAACAATCCTAGTCAGTTCAGTGTCTGTTCAAGTCATGTCACATAATTTATATAGACTTTCCTTCGTGTTGAGAAGCCCTCCGACAACAATCGACTAAATTTTCTCCAAATATTGAACAAAGAATCGAACTGGCCTAAACTTTACAATATTACTTGTTTATGTTAACTTAGCAATAGAAAACAAATTAGCATTGATATTTGGCACATAATAAATGTTGAAAATTCTCCCCTGTTGACAAGAAACATCACTTTGACCAACAATATTGAGATAAAAATCATCAACGACATAAATCTTCTTCTCCTTGGATTCATTGAAGAATGTGAAAAAGGAAGCATCCTTAGCCATATAATCAGTGCACCCAAAGTTGACTACACATTCATTTTATGTAGAATGAGACAAGAATACATGAGAAGTTCTAACTTGGAAGGTGAAATTATCAATGGGTAGGCGAATAACATACATGTCTCCTTCAATGTTTTTAACCTTCTCCTCTAAATCGTCTCTCTTCTTGTACTATATTTTCTCTAGATGTCTAGTATTTCCATAGTACTGACATCTCTTATTATTTTGACTTTGATGGGGTGCATCTATTTTCCCTTTAGGTTTATAGTTGAGGCATCCAAGTCTCTATCTAGGGATATCAAACCATCCTCTTTCCCTATGATTTGACTTTCCTTTTCCCTTGATCAAGTGAGCTTAATGTTCACCACCAAGATTTTCTTCAATAAATATGTGCTAATCATTAATCAAAAGACCACATAAATATTCAAAGTTGTAATCATTACCATATTTCTTGTGTACCCACCAGTTGGTGCAGAAAGTTGAGACAAACACGTCAAATGGTGTTCTCAAATTCATCAGGACCAACTCAATGAGTTGTTCATATTTCTTCTGATAATTCTTTCCACATTATCCCAATTTCAACTAGAGTTCCTTAGCTATCTCAAATCCTCCATTCAGGGTCCTTATCACCTTTTTCTCGTCCAGAACATTCCAACCATGGTCTCCATGCTCAAAACCAAGCTCATAGCTGGCAGATATACCTCTCCCAAGTTCCTCGGGTGTTCATTCGTCCTCGTCTAACTCACAGGCTAGCGGGGAATTTGATGTTGAGTCTTCAGATTGAATTCCATGCCTAGCCCCTTCCCTCCATATACACTCTCATATGACCATGAGATATGACTAGATGCCAAGACAACAGGCGCCAAGACAACCACCGCGCGATTCCTCTAGAGTGGCAAATCTCTGAAGTTCACCACCCAACGTTGTGTGTCCTCAGAGAATTTGATGGCCTTCATCCACTTCAGGACTCCAGGCTTCGACAAGTTCTTGAGTCCTCACACATGCAAACCTCCATATTCAAATCCTTCCAGAGTTTCATATATTCTGACACACGTCATCCTCTATTCAACGGTCATGATGAACTCCGACGCTTCAACCTTCGGGAGTTCTCAACCCAGGCAATACCACTTTTCTTCCGGAGTGAATTTTCTCCGAAGTGGAAGATATTCTGCCATGCATACTCCTCTATTCAATGGTCACAATGAACTCCGAAGTTTTGGAATTTGGTATTTTTGGTGTCACAACACCCCTATCTGCCCGAAGCGGTCAACGTCGGGCTAACTACATCGTAGATCTGACGGCTAGGACAAGACCCGAAGGATCCCCAGATCTACAGTCCTAGTCACTTCGTGAATATGAACTTTAGGAGTTTTGAACACTCCACCCTCACTTTCCTCCAAAGTACCTACCCTCCAAAGAACACATATTTCTTCCATGTGTTCCTATGGATCCAATGGTCTAGATCTTCTTCACTACTTTGGGCTTCAGGAGTTTTTAAATCTTGACACTTCAAATCCTTCGAAGTGGATTTTCTCTGGAGTTAACAATCTATTTCCATGTGCCTCCTTGTGCCAATGGATAAGATCTACATCGACACTTTGGCACTTCGGGTCACTTTGGACTCTCTACGATACTACACCCAAAATCCTCTGAGGTCCCAAAGTCTCAGACTCCCGAAGTTCCAATCCCTTCACCAAACACATTGGCTAGGTGGGCACGTATTAGGGGCTGACACATAGATGGGCCAGGGGTGACACGCAGATGGGTCATGGGTGACATGTCCCCTCGCCTGGGATGACACACGTCACATTCCAAAGGCTCTATGGGGTAGGTGATGTGCATGAATCCAGGTGGTGCATGGCTCATCAAGATTAAATCCACATCACCACAGATGGATTCACTGTGCCTCATCGCTCTAACCTAATCATATTTCAACATCCCTCTGATCTTATGGTCCAGGTCCGACCAATACCAACTTGTTCATAGATCGACGGTTCACAATGATTGTAGGGCCACAACATGCTCGCTCTTTATCGAAGAGCTCAATCTCCACAATCTAGAAAGTTCTCACCCCACTTTGTTTAATCGAGGTTGTTGACTCTCCACCCCGATGAGATCAATGATGTTGGTTCATTGAGGGTCGTGAGCTAGCACGTCCACTAATTTTACCTTTGCGCTCCACAATGATCCCCATCCATCGATCTATATTCTCAAATCGACGGTTCACAGTGATTGTGGGGCCCAATATTCGTAATCTGGAAAGTGCTCACCCGAATCTATCTAATCATGGTTGTTTATCCTCCACCCCCACGAGGTCAACGGTGTTCGTTGATTGTGGTTCTTGAACTAGCATGTCTGCTAATTTCACCTTCACGCTCCTCAATGATTCCCAACCATCGATCTAATCGAGTGGTTGGTTTTTTATCTGTTAACTCCAGTGGATGTTTGAGTCGATCTAACAACTGAGATAGGTTTTCCTCCCATTGAATGGCTTTCATACATCTCCTTTGTCAGATTCTTGATTCCTCTACATCTCTTGTTACTCTGGTAGTTTAGGTAACTTTGACTATGATGAAGTTTGACATCCCAGGGCATCGAACTCCTGAAACTCTGAAACCATTATGAGCTATCTCCTTTCGGGATTAGCGCAGGGTTCCTAGACCCAAGTCACATGGACCTTTAGATGGTTCTCAGGATATGAGCTCTACTCTTAGTCGATTTTTGGTTAAGGCCATGGGCACAAGTTCAAGGTCTCTCAGGCTACTAGTTTGAAGGAAACACCTTACTAACTCGCATAACTTTAAGCTTTGAAACAAGGCAAGGTAAACTCATGAGGTTATCGAGACGATAGTAGGGCATAGAGGCTTGCTCCAACTCTGGAGCTATGAAGTAACTCCCTAGGGAAAGCACCTTCGAGAGATAAACTGGAGCATATGGGAAGAAGATAAGCATAAGTTCTCAAGGAAGCCAACGTATACACAAAACTTAACTATTTCAACATAGAAACCAATTATAGATATGTAAATACATGCATGCAACAATTAATTCCCAATTCAATGCATAGAGTATGAAAAAACTTATTAGAACCATATAATGTGAATCAACTACTGGAAGGGGTGCCCATTTCCACCCAGCTATAGGCTCAGTCACTCCTAACAGATTTACCACTAACCACCCCCGAGCTAGACCACAATGATTTTATATTGAATCTCTTCTTTCGGCACAAAAATAGATAGGGACGAAGGTTATTCTCCTTCTCCTAACTCAATCTCTATTTCCTGCGATCAAAACACGCTCTTTTCACAATTCTTCATCTAACCTAAGAGCTCAGTCTCTCTTCTCTGCACTCTTTGCAAGTCTCTCCCCTTTGTCCACTATGTCTTTGTTTTATGCCTTTCTCAACAAGATTGTGTGTGGCCCAAATTCCCAGTCCGTGGTCAGGTCTAGAAGCCTTACATACGACCATTCAGCCCCATCCCCTCATTAACTCATGAGGAGGTCTTCCCACCTACCAACTTGGTTGTAATTCATTTATGTGTCAGAGGACTATTCTAGCCATGAGAAATTTAAATACATTAAGGTACTGGTTTGGTGAAGGTTAATGCAACCATTCCTAGTCCCCTTCACCATCTTTTTTCATAGCATTTGTGGTCTTTCTTAGTACAACCCCCTTTTAGCAGTCATGCAACACTTATCCATTTTCTATTAAATAACATAATTTACATTCATCGACCCTTTATAAAAAGGTCCATCAAATCAAACATTCACATATATTGAGTTTTCCATAGTCTCTTGGCCAATATAGTTATATTTACAAGCTGGGGGAAACAGGTTGTTACAATTCCCTCCCCCTTAAAGGAACATCGTCCTCAATTTTCTTTCTGTCAACATGCTCTGTATATACATAAGTGAACAGAAATGGATATGCCTATCTCATGGCATCCTCCATTTCCCACGTAGCCTCATCTGGCCCAATGTGTTTCCAATGCACCTTGACCTGTGCAATGGTCTGGTTCCTGAGTGAAGTTTCCTTCATGTCTAGTATGCATTGAGGTTATGGTAGTAATTTTCCCTCTGGCTCCACCTGGATCACAGACTAGTCAATTATATAATTAGAATCATGTACATATTTCTTCAATGATGAAACATGGAAAAAATTATGTGCCTTTACTATGGGAGGGACTGCTAGAATATAGGCTATAGGTATGACTCTATCTAAGACTTCAAAGGTTCCACAATATTGAGGTGCCAACTTGGCACAAGCTCCCATTCTCAGGGAACTCTTCCTGGGCCTAACTCTGAGATAGACATGGTCTCTTGTCTTGAACTCTTTGGGAGTACTCTTTCTGTCGGCGTAGCTCTTCTGTCTATCCTGAGCAATTTTCAGATTTTGTTTTATCTAAATCACTAGTTTTTCCATTTCTTTCAGCATGTCCAGTCTAATTGTAATTCTATCCACTGTATTAATACAGCTAACTGGAATCTTGCACTGTATTCCATAGAGGGATTCAAAAGGGCTCATCTTTAGTGACTCTTGATAATTGTTGTTGTAGGAAAATTCTACCAATGGCAAGTAGTCTTCCCACTTCTTAGGCTTATGCATTACATGCATCCTTAACATGTCTTCTATTATTTGGTTTACTCTTTCTGTCTGTCCATTAGTTTGGGGGTGATAGGCCTTGCTAAACAACAATTTATTCTCAAGACCAGCCATCAAGGCTTTCCAAAATATTGAAGTGAATATTGTGCCTCTGTCAAATACAATCTCTCTAGGCATGCCATGCAGTCTCAATATCTCCTTCATGAAGATGTTGGCAATATTTATTTTCTTGCAAGTCGATTTGACATGAACGAAGTGAGAAGACTTGCTCAATGTTTCCACCACTACCATGATGGCATCATTCTTCTTAGATATCCACCTAACTTGTCTGGCATTGAGTTTTGGTTGATCAAACAGGTGCCTCAACCCACAGTGGTCTATCATAAGTACAAATCTCCTAAGGTAATGCCTCCACATTTTTAAATCATGCACTATGGTAGCCAACTCTAGACCATGGGTCACATAATTGATTTCATGCTCATTCAATTTCCTAGATTCGTAGCAAATTACATGTCCTTATTGCATAAGGAATCCTCCAAGTCCTTCCTTGTAGGAATTGATACACATGAGGAAGTCATTATGAGGGTCTGCAATCTTCATCACGGGTGCATGGGTTAGAAGGTATTTCAGTCCTTGAAATGTTTCTTCACATTCTAATGTCCAAGTGAGTTTAACCCCCTTTTTCTGGAGGGCAGTGACTGGAAAACCAATCTTGGAAAATTCTTTTATGAACCTTCTATAATATCCTTCTAAGACCATAAAGGATCCGATATCGGATACGTCCTTTGGGATAGGCCATTCCATAATAGATCTGATCTTGTTAGGGTCTACTACCACCCCTTCTTCAGAAATAATATGGCCCAAGTAATGTACTTTCTTCTGAAAAAAGTCACACTTGCTAAAATTAGCGTAGAGTTGATGCTCTCTTAGTACTTGAAATGCAGGTCTAAGATGTTCTTCAAGCTCCTCTATGTTCTTGGAGTAGATTAAGATATCATCAATGAAAACCAATACAATTATTTCTATGAATTTGCTGAGTACATTGTTCATCAAGCACATAAAAGTGGTAGGGGAATTGGTTAATCCAAATGGAACCACCACAAATTCATAGTGACCATACCTTGTCCTGAAGGCCATTTTGTGGATGTATGCATCCTTGATTCAGACTTGATGGTATCCATACCTTAATTCAATCTTTGATAAAATGGAAGCACCCCCTAATTGGTCGAACAAGTCATTGATTCTTGGTAAAGCATACTTGTTATTTATGGTTGTCTTATTGAGTTGCCTATAATCTATGCACAGTCGGAGTGTGCCATCTTTATTTTTCACAAACAAGGTTGGTGCTCCCCATGGAGACACACTGGGCCAGATGTATCATTTTTCCATCATTTCCTTTAGCTGTATGTTGAGATCAACTAGCTCGGGTGTACTCATCCTATAGGGTGTCCTAGACACTGGCACTGCTCCTGGTACAAGTTCTATCGAGAATTCAATGTCTCTTCTCGTAGGTAGACCCGATACCTTTTCTAGAAACACATCTCTATACTATCTTAATATGGGGTGGTTCTCTAGGTTCGGTTTGTCATCCTCAATAGATTCCAACACCTATATTTCATATAGAGGACACCCATTTCTACAATAATTTTTCATTCGAAGGGTTGATATTCGTCTCACTGAGATAGGTTTTTGAATCCCTTGGAGAGTTATCTTTCTCCCTTCTTCATTTACACATTCTAAAGTTTTATGGTAACAGTCCAACTTAGTTTTGTAAGAAGCCAACCAATCCATACCAATCAACATTCATAAGATCCTAGGGGAAGTATGTTAAGGTTTGCTTGGGTGGGAAATCAATCCATGATGAATTGGCAAGCTAGTATGACCTTTGCTACTTTTATTTTGGTTCCAGTGGCTAGTTGTACCAACCATGGCTTCACATGTCTAACTGGTTGCAGTTTACACTTATCAACAGTCTGCGGGGCCACATAACTCAAATTAGAACCAAGGTCAATTAAAATAGAAATTAGACGGTTGGCGATCATACCTTCCATATCCACCACTGAATCTTGGTGATCAGCTTGTTTATTATCCAAAGCTGCATAAATCCATAGCAGGATCCTAGCCACATCATTGACTGTGGTAGCTTCTTGGATATTGTAGACTCTCCTACTATTCTGATGTCTGTGTGGGCAATCCCTCAGCAAATTTGCTTCTCCTCAACCCCAATATTTCAAGGGTTCTCTCTTTGGGATATTAGTATTTCCTAGGGTTGACCCAAAAGGTTTATTTACACTCTAAGAGGGGAAATTTTGTTGATACACTCTTTAGGTAGGAAGACTCATCCTTGAATCCTTCATATAATTCTTAAATCTTGAGGATTTGAACCCCTTCTTCTTGAATCCCAAACTACTCTTCTTCTTCCAGTCCTCGTGAGGTTTTGTCTAACGCTCGAACTTTACATAACAATACCTTGCCTTCTGGATAGTGTCTTATAAAGCCTTTGTCTTGTCAAACTCAATCATGTTCGGTTAGGTCTGAGGTAACCCACTGAGAAATCGTTGCACTTTTACCTTTTCATCTTCTATGTAGGTTACATACCTCGGCAACTCAAGGAATTTATTGACATATTCCTCTATGATGAGTTGTCCCAGCTTGAGTTCATAGAACTTCTTAGTCTTCCCGTAAAAGAATTTCTTTGAAAGATACTTATTCTTGAAGTGTTTCTCGCATTCTTTCCATGATAAGTCCTCTTCATGGATTCCTTTCACATTCTTTAGATCTTCCCACCAAATGGAATCCTTTCCATTCAAGTTGAACATGGATATTTGAGCCTTGAAGTTTTCAAAATAGTCATGAAATCTGAAGTACTTCATTAAACCAAGCATCCAAGTTTATGCTTCTTCCCCTTTCTCAATCTCTCCATTGAAAGAGGATGGTTTTGATTTCTTGAATTCTTCAGGGTCATGAATTTTGTAATGCTTTTGCTTCTTTCCTTTCTTCTAAGAATGTGAGCAAGTTTTTCTAGTAGAAGATCCCTTGGAGTTTCCAGTTCCCTTTTCAGAGGAATATCTCAATGAGTGTCCCCTACCTCTAGGTTGGGCCTTCCTTGAGGTACTTCTCCATGTGTGGCCACTTATGGGACCACATTTTCATATTTCAAGTGGACTTTGACTTCTCTTTGTATGTCGTCGGTCCACATGACTAGTTGCAGGTCCATGTTGTAGTTGTCTTTGTATATCGGATAAGCTCTACAACAAGACTGCATTGATTTCTATTTGTTTTTATTGATCCTTTATCAATATCTCACTGTTATCATTTCAACTCTGTAATTCAGCCATAAGGATCCTTACAGTTTCAGCTAGGTCTGGAGGGGTCTCCACCGCCCTCCTCTCATCAGACTCTTTGTCTCTATTGTGGGAGCCATCCCCCACTTTTCATGGTGTGTCACCATCCTTTATTCTTGTGATTTCCCATGATTTACTGACTGCTAGAGTGATGAAAAAACACTTGTTGTTAGCTAACATTCTATTAGTTTATGAACAACACATAGTTCATTTTTCTTAAATACACACACAGTAGAAAGTTTTCATTCTTTTCTTGAGTAATATTTTAACTAGACTCTTTAGGAAAGAGGTAAGGTAGGGAATCACCCTTAAGATTTTCTTTAAACATGATTTTTAAGTGACTCATCCATGATCCCAAGCAGACCAAGTGTTATAACCATGCTCTGATACCAATTTGTAACACACCCATGGTGGGTCGTCAAAATTTCATTTTCCTTAGCTATCTCAAATCCTCCATTCAGGGTATTTATCACCTTTTTCTTGTCCAGAACGTTCCAACCACGGTCTCCATGCTCAAAACCAAGCTCAGAAGTAGCATATATACCTCTCCCAAGTTCCTCGGGTGTTCATTGGTCCTTGGCTAACTCACAGGATAGCAAAGAATTCGACATTCATCCTTCATATTGAATTCCAGGCCTAGCCCCTTCCCTCCATCTTCACTCTCATATGAACTCAAGCTATGATGAGAATCCAAGACAACAAGTTCCAAGACAACCACCGTGTGAGATTTAGAAGATTCTTGAGTCTTCACACATGCAAACCTCCAGAGTTTCAGATATTCTGACACGCGTCCTCCTCTATTCAACGGTTACGATGAATTCTGGCGCTTCGAACTTCGGGAGTTCTCAACCCACGCAATACCACTTTTCTTCCGAAGTGACTTTTCTCCAAAGTGGAAGATCTTCTACCATGCATCCTCCTCTATTCAATAGTCACGATGAACTCCAATGCTTCAACCTTCAAGAGTTTTGGTGTCAAAACACCCATATCCTCTTGAAGCAATCTGCGTCAAGCTGACTACATCATATATTCGACGGCTAGGATAGGACCCAAAGGATCCCTAGACCTACGGTCCTAGTCACTTCGTGAATTCAGGATTTGAGAGTTCTTCACACTCCACCCTCGCTTTCCTCTGAAGTACCTACCCTCCGAAGCACACATATTTATGCCATGTGTTCCTTTGGATCTAATGGTCCTGATCTTCTTCGTTACTTCGAGCTTCGGGAATTTTCAAAGCTCGACACTTCAAATCCTCCAACATCTCTTTTCTCCAGAGTTCACAATCTACTACCATGTACCTCCCTGTGCCAATGAATAGGATCTAATACGGCACTTTGACACTTTAGGTCCCTTTGGACTTTTTACGATACTACACCCCAAATATGACATCTGTCACATTCCCTCACCCAATATGACATCTGTCACATTCCAAAGGCTCTATGGGGTAGGTGATGCACATGAATCCAAGTGGCACGTGGCTCGTCAAGCTTAAATCCATGTCACCATGGATGGTGTCACAATGCCTTGTCGCTCTAGCCTAATCGTCTTTCAACATCCCTCAGATCTTGCGGTTGAGGTCCGTCCAATACCAACTTGTTCACAGATCGACGGTTCACAGTGATTGTGAGGCCCCAACGTGCCCTCTCTTTATCAGAGAGCTCAATCTCCACAATATGGAAAGTTCTCACCCAACTTTGTTTAATCGAGGTCGTTGATTCTCCACCCCGACGATATCAACAACGTTAGTTGATTACGGACCGTGACCTAGCATGTCCTCTAATTTTACCTTCATGCTCTGCAATGATTCCCATCCATCGATCTTTGTTCTCATATCGACGATTCACAGTGATTGCAGGGCCCAATCTCTGCAATATGGAAAGTGCTCGCACGACTCTATCTAATCGTGGTTGTTGATCCTCCACCTTGACGAGGTCAGTGATGTTGGTTGATTGTGGGCCATGAACTAGCACGTCCACAAATTTCATATTCACGTTCCACAATGATTCCCAACCATCGATCTAATCGAGCGACTGGTGTTTGATCCATTAACTCCAACTAATCTTTGAGTCGATACGACGACTAAGATAGGTTTTACTCCAGATGAAAAACTCACATTCATCTCCTCTGTTAGGTTCTTGATACCTCTACAGCTCTTGTTACTCCAAAATTTTGGGTAACTTTGACTATTGTGAAGTTTGACATCCCAGGGCATCGAACTCCTAAAACTTCGAAACCATTATGAGCTAGCTCGTTTCGGGCTTAGCGTAGACCCAGGTCACATGGACCTTCATATGATTCTTGGGATATAAAATCTACTCTTAGCCGGGTTTTGGTTAAGGTTTTGGGCACAAGTTCAAGGTCTCTCAGGATACTGGTTTGAAGGAAACGCCTTCCTAAATCATAGAACTTTAAGCTCTGAAACAAGGCAAGGTAAACTCGTCTCATTTCATCCACTTTATTATAGCATTATTTTAATCGTTTTTAGGATTTCATAATATGAAAAATACAAAAAAAGAGGATGGGAAAGACTCTTCTCTTCAGTATTTTGGTAGCAGTCAAGTCTTTGTTGAACAAAGAATTTTTTTTTGAGTCTATGTCTCAACATATTGGGACTTGGTATGGCTTTAGGAAACTAAACCAATTACATAGAGTTCTTACTCCTCTAAGTGTTTATTCTTCCATACATTATGGAGAGTCTATCAATGCCTCCTGTGTTACAAGCTTGTTATAAAAACAAAATCGATGAGCAATAAAATAAAATAAAAATGTGGAAATAAAACACACAAGATACACAATACAATAGAGACACAGATATATGTGGTTCACCCAGTGTGGGATACATCTACCAGAGAAATTTTCAGGTCCTTCCTTTATTATTATCCATCAAATGAAGGGATAGAAGCTACAACAAACCCACTGTATATTCATCTTCTTTCTCTCACATTCTCCTCACTCAGAATAAAATATTCACCATGATACACAGCCACAACACATTTCCCTCATAAGAGAGGATTTCCTTCTAGGGAAAAAAACCCTAACATAACTTATACTATTAGATCTATGACCTTATAATGAATGGTCTAGATTTACAATGAAATTACAATATACTTTTACAAGGCAATTTTTCCTTCGGGGGCTTCTCCCCTGAACCCCTGTCGAGGGCCCACTTTCCCCCGAATCCCGCAAAGGGGGTACCCCCCCTCTGAAATCCCCCGTGTGGAGGAGTGTACATTCTTCTGGGGTGTAAATACTTCATCGGGTATAAACTCAGCTGAAAACAAAAGACCTCTGAATCAGAGAGATAATCAAGCTCCACAACCAACAATCTCCCACTTGGAGACTAATCTCAATAACTCCATCGTTGTTGTATCTGCTGGACTATGAGCCTTCTTGGACTTGGAAAAATTTTCATCTTCATCTTCATTCTTGAAGACCAACTGAAAATGAGCAGGAACTCAGTTTCTTCCTGGTTACTCCCTTTGTTAACATATTTGCAGGATTCTAGCTAGTGTGTATATTTTCCAATTTCAAATGTCCATCTTCCAAAGAAGATCGTATGAAGTGGTACCTCAAGTGTATATTCTTAGTCTTCAAATGGAAGGTTGAGTTCTTTGTAAGATGAATGGCACTCTGACTATCATAGTACAACCTACTGTTCTCCTACTTCTTTCCCAATTCCTCCATAAACCTCTATAACCAAATCATCTCTTTACTAGCCTCTATATCAGTAACATACTCTGCCTCTGTTGTTGAAAGTGCAAAAACCTTTTGCAGTTTCAAAATCCAACTTACTATTGTTCCACCTATAGTAAAAACATACCTTGTGGTGCTCCTCCTACTGTCTTTATCACCTGCCATATCTGAATCAACATATCCCTGTAGAAAAGTGTCTGAACCTCCAAAACATAATGCATGAGTAGCAATACCTCTCAAATACCTGAGAATCCACTTTACTGCCCCCAATGTTCTTTACCTAGATTGTTTATATACCTTCTCACAAGTCCCACTGCATGTGCAATATGTGGTCTTGTGCAAACCATTGCATACATCAAGTTGCTAAATGTTGATTAATAAGGGACCCTGTACATGTATTCTATCTCCTCTTGTGTCTTGGGACACATTTCCTTAGTTAATTTGAAATAGTTGGCTAAAGGTGTACTAACTTTTTTTTCATTCTGCATTCTAAACCTCTCCAACACCTTCTCTATGTACTCACCCTAAGACAATGTCAATTTGTGATTTTTCTTGTCTCTTGTTATTCTCATACCAAGGATTTTCTTTGCAGCACCCAAATCCTTCATCGCAAAAGAATTAGCTAATTTCTTCTTGAGCACATTTATATCCTTCATATTAGACCCTACAACAAGCATGTCATCTACATACAATAGCAAGATAATATAACTTCCATTTTCTATCTTTTTAAAATAAACACAGTGATCATAATGGCATCTACTATAACCTTGTTCTGTCATAAACCTATCAAACTTCAAATACCACTTCCTTGGAGGTTTCTTTAGGCCATACAAGATCTTCTTCAACCCGCATACCAAATTATCCTTCCCTTTGACCTCATACCCCTGTGGCTGCTGCATATAAATCTCTTCCTCCAAATCCCCATGGAGAAAAGTTGTTTTTACACCTAACTGTTCAAGAGGCAAATCTTCAAATTCCATAAGACTCAAAATAGTCCTAATTGAAGTCATTTTAACAACAGGAGAAAATATTTCATCAAAATCTATACCTTTCTTTTGTGCAAACCCCTTTACAACAAGTCTAGCCTTGTA
>JZKD02S0836611.1:192302-216948 GCA_000966675.3 Picea glauca
TTGGTCTTTTCGGCTTTGCATGTTTGCATGTGGCTGCTGGGAGTTGAGGTGAAGTGCTCGCAGAAGATTAGTATCTATGAAACACCATCCGCTAATGTTGAAAATGGTGCTTCTAATGAATAATTCTGAGGAAGGAGTTTCAAAAGAAGAAAACATGAAAATTATTTTCGCAGAGGCAAGGGCTGCAGTTTCCGATGAGAAGGTCAAGCAAATGGAATTGGAAATCGAGAAGCTTGAGGGTGAATTAAGGGAAGCTGTTGCTATTGAGGCTGTAGTGTATTCAGTAGTTGCAGAACATGGGGGCTCATCTCAAAAGGTCCATTCTCCAGCTTGATGTCTTGCAAGGTTTTATATTCATGCATGTAAGCGCTGGAGTCAAGATAGAAGAGCAGGTGCTGCAAGAAATGAAGCCTCTGGGCTTATTTTGGATGCAAAAGATTGCAGGCATGATATTCCAAGGTAATGTACTAATTGAGATATATCTCCTATACATTTATGAATTTTTGAGTCAACCTTTAGATATGGAAAATTTTATCCTAAGAGGCATGGGTTTCAAGTAAAATCAACATGTACACTTTTGATGTTGAATCACTTGGTGTGTCAGTCAAACTCTAGATCAAGAAATAATTTTGTAATGTTTCAGCTTATCATCATATTTTTGTTCCAGTTGGGTGTCTGTTTTATGAAAGGAACTGTATTTCCGTTATTGGAAATATCATCCCATAAATTTATACTGGTATTTGTCGATCATCTTTTCATCTTCTCCTCAGTTTCCTTATTTTTTGTGGGTCTGTAAGATGCAATAATTCTGATGGGCTTCGGATATGTATTTATTCTTTTGGAAGTGTTCCAAGAATTATGCACCAGGGAGGCACTACAAAGAGTTGGCTTCCTTTGGCTTAGGTGTCAGGTTTAAGGTGTAGCGATTCCACATAAGTTTCCTGGAGCTTGCACATGGAATGATCCCTTTTCGAAAATCATGTCATACGGGTGTGGCAGACCACAGTGAGGATGGAATCTTGGAGGAGCCTCAACACTCTATAGATCTCAAGAGTCGGATCACTATTGTTTCTGGATATGTATTCAGACTGTATCATATGTTGGAAGATATATTTTTGAAATACTAAGCCAATTTTTATTACTCAAAACTATTTGACTCAAGTATTTACTATATTGTTTAACCAGAATTTAGCCTAACCTATAAGCCCTAAGTAGAACTTTGAAAACTTATATACAAGACTAATTACCAGATATACATCTGAGAAGAAACATTCATGAGTGGTGATTATATCTAATTTCTCTGCTGCTTATTTGGATAAATAAGAACTAGCAAAATGTTGAAATACATTGATTCTGTATTTTTTGCTATTGCCTTACCATTCTGTGTCTTTTCTAGCCTATGTATTGTTTGCTAACCCTTGATGGTATGTGGTATATGCAGGTGGTGCGTGGAGCTTGGAGCTTGCGGCTTGGCCCTCATGCCCAAATTTATATTTACCCTTATATATATATTTATTTAGGGATTTAGTATAACTAAATAGAAGTGTTTAATTTCTAGGTGGGGTTTGTTTAAATTTCTGGGTGGGTAGGTAGGCCCTTGGCTCCAGATTTTGAACCAGGGCTCTGATACCATGTGTAATAACTGTATTAATTTAAACATCAATTTATTACATAAACTGAAACAGTAACTTCATAACAGAATAATAATCTTCATAACAGTAATTTCAATAACTTAAATTTATCAATGAATAATAATTTCATGAAAGAATGAAATTAATACGTAAATTAACATACCTTGGTCTGATGCTAACCCTTCGCTTGTCTTGTTGTTCCTGCTGCTACCTTGCCCAGCTTGAAGCCATGGACCAACTCTGCCCAAACTGTGTTTCCACCCTGCCAACTAGGACAGAGTCCTAGCTCCGGGATACCATATGGATATCCTGCCCCCCATGCCCAAAACCCCTAGCAACCCGGTGCCCCCTGCAATGCTACTCAAAGGCTGCAGAACTCTACTACAGAACCAGAAAAGCCAAGACAAGAAACCATTACTCTCATCCCCCTCCAAAATGCTTCCCCCCTTCAAAATAAAATCCTCCTCCAAAATAATGCCTTCCACCGTAAGGCTCTCCCCGTCATATTCCCCCTTCACCGACTCTCCCCCTTTCATTACTTTCCTTATCCATTATTTATTATCTTATCCTTTCGTATTTATTATCTTATCTTATCCCTTATTAATATCTTATCTGTATATTTAATGTCCTATCCGTTCCCGAATACGTAAGTCTTTAACAAATTAAACTTATTAACCCCTTTAATTCTTTACTCAATTAATTAATGAGTCAATTAATAATTAATTAATCCTTGACAGACATGAACATGTAATTAATAATAATTAATTAGTTAATATTATTTAAGAAATAATTATTGTTTAGCTAACTTTTAGGACAGTTAGATTATTAAATTAATTATAATTAATAATCCTATACATCTATTTAAGCAGGGTCGTTACACTCTTTTGGTTGTTTCACAAGTTCCATGAGCAGGGAGAATCGAAGATATCGTTCAGCCTCATTTTTCAGAATTCTGATTTTTCCTGTTACAGTCCCGATTTTGCGAGAGATGTTTCGACGAACTAGAAACAAATTTAGAAACACTGAAGGAGGTTTGTGTTCAGAACTAGTTGATCTACAAACAAATCCCTCAATTTTTACACTGACCTATCAAATTGGGATAATCAAAGACTCATTGGGACCCCTTTTCTCTAAATTTGAGGAGGCAAAATTTTCCACAAGATGACAGCTGGCGAAGGAAAAAGTCGACTAGATCTCCATGAAATCCTACCATCTCCTTATCTAAATATATGACATCCACTCAAGGGTGGCCACATCATAATCAAAGGCTATCACTGATAATTGACACACAATTAAAGAAATTTGTGCAGTGCTGGCGAAATCCCAATTTTTCTGCAGTGCAATATTGTTAGTTTAGATTTGATGAATGAAATCGTAATCATTTGATGACGTGATCATTGTAATAATGGGTATAAATACTTCATGTTTTGAAAGAAGAGGGGTTCGACCTATGTGAAAGAGGCTCCCTGGGCCCTGTAAATTTTGGGTGTAGGGAAATCCCAGCAGGTGTAAGAAAGACCATGTTTATTTCTTTGTTAATTTAACACAACAAGCCTACTTATGACTTGAGATTCATCACGGCGCTTCTGCTCAGGAATGTCTCTTATTTGTTTATTTGTTTATCTTACATCTTATTTCTAAGAGAAGTATGATTGGAATTCATCCTTTGGTGCTCCTTTCATAATATAATATGCTTTTCATGTATTTTTGATGTCATGTTACAGAATTTGTCCATAGTTAGATGCTCTTTTTCAGCCATTAGATTTGTATGTTGATTCTTCTGCAGCTTCATTTAGAGATTCACCTATGGTTAGTCACCTCTTATGTAGTTGAATATTGATATGTGCCTATGATTTTTCTTCCAGGAATCATCCTTGGTTAGATGCCCTGTTTGGTGGCCTACCTCTCCTTTTATTTCTTCTAAAGTTGCCATAAGAGATTCATCCTTTGTCATATGCCCCTTATTGCAGTGGACTCTTTTCTTTTTCAGACTACCTTTACATCACTTTATACCTGTTGAACAAGGTGCCTATTTTGCCTCAATGTTTGAGAGAGGTTTTCTGCCTGTGTTGAACTGTAAACCGTTGAAGTTCATGACCTGACTCCATTACCCAATGGACCTTTTTTCTCCTATTCCAGCCAATCATTTAAAAGAAAATCCAAACTCTGAACCCATTAACTAGCCTAATATTTGTTCAAACAAATCTAAATTTGACAAAGAGATCCCTCTCTGAGTCTTGGAGGGCTAGATCCAAGACTCGAAGTGGTTTTGATGTTGCCTCTGTGAATGCCTCCACATCCTTGGGAAAATTACAGAGTGATAACATAATTAAACATCGTGCTTGTTCCAAACCCGCAATTAGTCAAGACCGGACGATATTTTAGCCTCGAAGATCAACGATTGTGATTGATTCTCCAATAGCACACATATTCCCATTACGGAGTTGGGTGACGAGTTAAAACACTCGCAGATTGTGGTTGTGCAATCATTCTTGATCATGAATATGCTTCAAGAATATTCACAACCGTTGGATCACTTTTGAGTGGAAGGATAGGACAAGCAAGGTAAAGAGGTTGTGAGTTCAAATATTTGAATACCCATTGGCCATCGGATCAAACCCGAATTCCTGTCAGCCGTTGGATCATCTCAAATTGGAAGGATAGGATAAGTGGGGCTAAAAGTTTGAGTTTTTTATTAGCCGAATACCCGTGAGCCATCGGATTAAACCCAATACTCATCAACTGTCGGATCATGTTAAAGTGGAAGGACAGGATAAGCTAAAATGATTTAAATTTGATTAGCCAAATACATGTCAGCCATCGGATCAAAACTGATTCCTGTCAGTCCTCGGATCGTGTTAAAGTGGAAGGACAATAAGCTAGCAAAGATGCTGCACAGAAAGATCGAGTCATCAATCTAAGACCCTGATCAACGAACAACATTTGCTTGGAGTCTAAATTTGCGAGGAGGTTAGGCTCCGAAAAGTCAGAGAATTGAAATTCCTGAAATATGAAATTTCGTCAGTCGTCGAATCATTTTCGAGTGGAAGGACAAGATAATACAGAAGAGAATCAATACAGACAGATCGAGCCATCGAACTAAGATCTCGATCGAATGAAAATCCTTCACTTCGGTTCTAAACATGTGAGGAACTTACACTCCGTCAGTTTGATATTTGAAATACCCGGAGCCCAGAAATTCGAAGTGAATAAGGAACGTCGGATTTGGAGGACATAACAAGGATCGTTGGATCAGGGTTGTTGATCAACAGACCATGTCAGCAAGGACGCGTGGAATACCACATCGACAAAGACATATGGCATAATCAAATGATGACAACTGTCAAGAGGAAATTGACTCATGCCATGTCAACAAGTGATGTAAGCAAGTTACGTCACTCCGAGAGAATTACTTCAGGAGTTTCACCACCAAGAAATGTTAAAAGTCCCAAAGTCTCGAAGGACGAAGTTCCAAATTTACTCTCAATCATCGATCTAAGATACCCTTCGAATATTATCATGACCGTTGTATCAAGGATATGAATATGTGTCACATGAGGAGATCTACGTCAACGTCAATAATAAACTGTGACGAATCCACGTCAGTATGGACACGCGCCACAGTCAGAGAATGACAAGTGTCAAGATGAAATCAACATTTTAGGTACTTGCAAATCATGAATTAGAGTGACACATGGTATCTACTATGCTCATGACACGTCATCAAGTGATGTGAGTAAGTGACGTCACTCTAGAAGTATCGAATGTCGAAGTCCCAAAGTGGACACGAGACATCCAATCTGAAGATCACTTCAGGAGCGTTCTCGACCGTCAATCTACTATAGTGGAAGGATAGTGTAAGCGGAAATGTTAACCGAAAACAAGAGGTCTCCACCGTTGATGACTTATAGAGCAGGTGATCACTCCGAAGGAAGATGGAGTGGTGTTTATTCGAAACCTTCGAAGTCCCGAACGCCGAAGTCTCGAAGCAGACATAAGTTTTCTGATATGAAACATTATTTTGGGTGTTCTCAATTGTTGATCATACTACAACGATATTTAAGGCTTGAGAATTCTGAAGCCCGGAGATGCGAAAGGATCTCCACTGTTGATAGGGAAATGGACACGCGTTAGTGGATTGTCATCTCTGGAATATTGACGTACGAAGGAGAGAAGGGGTTTGAGATTTGAAATATCTGGAGTCTGAAGACCCATAGGATATCTGGACCATCGATCTGATGTAGGGTGAATTCTCAATCGTTGATCAAAATACAGTGGAAGGATAGTGTAAGCATAATAGTCTGAATACCTGGAGTAAATGGTGATCTTCCATCCCATTGCTTAATTAAGTCCTGACCATTAGATTAAGCAATGAAGGAGTAATGTAAGGATCATATATGACCATTGATTTTGATCTGAAATACAAAGGTGAATCGTCCGATCTGTTCAGTGATATCGTATTCAGGAGATTTGAAATGTTGGAAGTCACAAAGACCTGAAGTCCCAACAATTGTCCATTTCAGGATATTGAATCATGACCGTTGAATCAATAAACTCTCAAGTTCTCGTCTCGTCTAATGTGAGATCACCGTCATTGGTCATATGGTCAATATATTTTAAAGGGAAGAATGTATGGATCGCTTAAATTGTTAAGCATCTGATTCTACGCCATTGATCATATGAATTGGTTGAATGAAGCATCAATCTATGTTATCAGAGAGACGAAGGAAATTGATCCATGACTATGATCTATTTTTGAAAGGAAAGGGGATTCCATGTGTAACGCTAAAAGACCTGAATTGATGATCTCTGGTGGTCCCAAAAGTTATTGTAGATAAACAAGTTAGTTATAACTTATTGCACAAGTCGGCTCAATAACTTAAAACAAGTTTTGAGCATAAACAAGTATAAATACACCATGGTTGGTTTACTTGAAAAGGTGCTTGTGGATGAAGCGTGGCTTGTGAAGCGAAGAGGCGGATCTGGACCTAAGGTCTGTGCGAATATAAGAGAGATGTAGAAGAGAAGAAAATGTTATGATATGAGAGGAGATATAAAGTGAAGAAGGCACGAAGTTTGAGAGAGAAGATGAAATGTGGTGATGAGTGTTTTATAATATACCTCTTATCATGAGATAGAGTTGATTCTATAAATGGATCACTACTACTCAAGTTGAATAAAATCTAGTTGGATAGACTAGGTTCTATCAGTAAGCTGGGTCTTCCCTGAGAGTTGATGCTCTCCGAGGATTTGGTGCTCCTTACTTCAGTTGGTGCTAAAACAAATTAGTTGATGCTAGGAAAATACTCTTTCACATATATTCATATTAATTATACAAAATCTTATACAAACATCTGGTGTCCATTGTAATTATGATTTGATTGTTCTTAATCTGTTCAAATATGTTTTAACTGCTAACCTGTGAGAAGAAAAAGTTAGAATAGTCCACCCACTAATTCACCCCCCCCCCTCTTAGTGTGGGTGGTGTGTTCAACAATTGGTATCAGAGAGGGCTCCGTCAAACACAGTTTAAAAACTGGAAGGTGGATTCTAATGAAATGGGTGGATAGATGAGTCTCTCCGCAATTGAATCTCTCTTATTTGATGGAACAAATTATTCCTCGTGGAGAGATAATATGAAATAGTATTTGAAGTCAAAAGGATCTGAAGTTGGGAATTCAGTAGTAAGAAATCCCTGGGATTTAACTACATCAAAGAATCTATCCAAGATTACAGTCCAAAAGAGCAAGGAAGAACAATGAAGTGGCATTGAATATTTTTCTCAATGGATTATTAGATATAGTCAAGGCAAGGATAGGACTATGAACATCTTCCAAAGACTTATGGTTGAAGTTAGAAAAGATGTATCAAATCAAAAGTGAAGACACATAAGACATTCCTATCAAGGATGAAGATGAATACTCGACCATCAATAAAGGTAAGAACTCTCCACAATATTTTGATTTCAATAACAGTGATATTGAATCCTCCTCTGCAAATAAAGAAGAATACTCGGATACAATAACAAAATGTTATGTTAGCATTTATCCCATGGAAGAAGAATAATAAGAACTATCAAAGGATAAAGAAAAGGTTGATTGGAGTCTCTGTGAATACTTCTATGACCACAATGAATCATACTATAGCTATCTTCATGAATACACTGAAGAATTTCTTGAAAAGAGTCAAAATCATGTCTTGGAAATAAATGAAATGCTCGAGGAAAATGAAACGATAATATATGAGAAGGAAAATCAGTTAGAAGAGAAAGAAGAGGAGATCGAGAAGCTGAAGAAAGAAATTAGTCAAGTAACAGAAAAGGAGAAGGAAGATAATGATCTTAGCAATCAGAAGCATATCTTGGAAATAAAATTAAAGCTCAAAGACAATGAAGAAATCATATCTCAGAAAAATATTCAGTTAGAAAAAAAAAAAAGATCAAAATATTGAAAACAAAAGTTGTTGATCTAACAAAATAAAAGGAAGAGGAAATTGAGAGACTGGAAAATGAAATCAATCAAGCAAAAGAAGAAAAGAAGGAATATGATGAACCAAGCAAAAAAATTGCAGATCTAAAAGAACTAAGGGAAAGCTATGTCAATCTTAAAATCCAACTTGAAGAATCCAAAAGGAGAGAGGAGCTAGTAAGGAAAAATTTGAACAAAAAGGAAGAATCATGTCATGAGTTGGAAGCAAAAGTTGTGAATCTTAGAAAGAAGGTTGAGAAGTCAGACACCCAAATCAAGTTCTTGAAAATCTCCATAACCCTGAATGAGATATTGGATATTCATAGATCACCAAATGACAAATTTGGTCTTGGATACAACAAGGAAGAAATCAGTACTCCTAAGAAATCGGATGTAGGTCCTTCAGTTGTAAAGGATGAAAACATGCCTGACACAGGTCCTTCATTTGTAAAGGATGAAGGCAGGTCTGAAATAGCTCCTTCATTTGTAAAAAGTGAAAGCATGTATGACTCAGGTTCTTCATGTTCAAAGAATAAAAGCAACGCTACAAAATTTAGAAGATCAAATCATGGAAGACATCCAGAAGCTATTCATATACCTCAAAGCAAGTTTAAAAGAGAGACACCTTCAGCGATGAATCAAAGAAGGTATGAGAGTGTCTTTAATGGTTATTGTTTTTCTTGTAATGAATATGGTCATAAATCCTTGGATTGTAAGAATCATGGAAGAAAACAATTTGGTGGGTTCAACAACAGTATAAGATGTTGGAATTGAAATCATGTTGGACATATTGATGCACATTGTTACACTGCAAGATTCTATAATTATGGTGGATATGGCCACAAAGCCTAGAACTATTGGAACTTAAGAAAATGGAGAATGAGAAATACTTCATACAGTACGACAAAAGGAGTAAATGGAACATGGAAGAAAAATGAAGTTGCAGTAGTAGAAGATCAGAGAACAAGGTTCGAGAAACCAAGACACTCACAGATGTGGATAGAAAAGACTGAACAAGTAAAAAGGAGTGAAGTTGATTGTTGCAAAAAGAATGTCAATCATGTGACAAGTATAGTATAAAGTTGTCTCAGACAACTTTAGAGCAATGTACAGTAAAGAAGCATCTTGGATAAAGATGGATACATTTGTCTAGAGATCGATCAGAATCAATGGGAAGATCTAAGAGTTGTTTGAATAAAATGAGCTACAATTGCGCAGTGTTCCAGTAGGACAACGACATCTACAGGAGCAACATTCTGATGTACAAAATGATGTACATGACATCCTCTAAAAATAACAAGAGGAGAAACCCCGTCAAAAAATGCTACCCTTTTAGAAACAAAGGGGGAGAACAGTCAATAAAAAATCAAGGGAATATTTGGTTAGTAAATAAGAAAGTAATTAGATTAAGTCTTGAAAAGACTCGGTCACTAAAAAAAATTGTATCAAGAAGACTACTCATTTGAAACAAAAAAATCACAAACATTTGAGATAAGAAGCTAGTTAACAGGGGAAGAAACCTTGTCAGGAAGAAATACCTTTTCAGAAACAAAGGGGGAGAGTAGTCAGAAGTAGAGAGAGAACATACTGACAAGGGAACTCATTCAGTTATGACAGGAATAACATAATTGCAAGAAGAGTTACCCAACATCAAATTCTGGTCAGTAACATACAAAGCCTTACTACATGAGGAAAAACCATTTTCCATTGATGTCAAAGGGTGAGAGAATATTCATAAGAGGAAAGCATCATCATAGGGGGAGTTTTTTATATGAAGTTAGTGTGTTTCCCTCAATGACAAAGGGGGATATTGTTGGATATATTGTCATTGATGTCAACAGTCGATGTGATGATATGTTTTTAATGATGAATTACGACATATGAGATTGTCATTGATGTCAACAAGTATATCATTTAGTAGAAGATGTCAAACAGTATGCAGATATAGAAAGTGTAAACTCAGAAGGCAGAACGAACATGAGGAGAAAACAGTATGAACACCAAAATCTCAGAAGGGAAAACACAATACGTTAGAAAATGCAGAGATAGGATGAAGAAATTCGTGATTATTGTTGATCACAATAGCATCAAAAATTTTCCTATGATAAAATATCAGGAGGGTTAGAGAATGAAGATCTAAGATCAAAAGGAAGAAGCGCATTGCAGAAGTATCGTTGAGATCTATGGAAATATTGAGAAATCAACCATTGCACAACAAAAGGTGAGAAGTCTCAGCAGTAGTCTAATCAAGTAAATTGATTGTGTTGATCATCTTATGTAATGGATGACGGTCATATGAGTGACTGTAGGATTAAGGATCGTTGGAGAATCATGGCCATCAGATCTGCAAGATATATCAACAACAGGGATGAATTGTGGGGAGCAAAAGAAGAATTAAAGAACTCGCTAGTTTTAATCCCATAATTGGTTTAGATCATCAGATCTCATAGAATCAGATATCGACAATTGTGGTTGATCCAAAAAGAGATCATATTAAGTCGGATTGAGTTGTGACCGTCGGATGCGCAATCGCCAAATCTACGGTAGGGATAAAATACAGAGATTGGTAGAAGAATTAAAGATCGTGCTTGTTCCAAACCCACAATTAGTCAAGATCGACCGATATTTTAGCCTCGAATATCAACGATTGTGGTTGATTATCCAATAGCACACATACTCCCATTATGGATTTGGTTGACGAGTTAAAACACTCACAGATTGTGTTTACGCAATCATTCTTGATTGTGAATGTGCTTCAAGAATCTTCACAATCGTTGGATCACTTTTGAGTGGAAGGATAAGATAAGCGAGGTAAAGAGACTGTGAGTTCAAATATTCGAATACCTATCAGCCATCGGATCAAACCCAAATTCCTGTCAAACATCGGATCATGTCAAAGTGGAAGGATAGGATAAGCGGAACAAAAAGTTTGATATTTTGATTAGTCGAATACTTGTCAGCCGTCAGATTAAACTCAATACTTGTCAGTTGTCGGATCATGTTAAAGTGGAAGGATAGGACAAGCTAGCAAAGTTGTAGTGTAGAAATATCGATCCATCAATGTAAGATACTGATCAATGAACAATATTCACTTTAGTTCTAAATTTGCAAGGAGGTTAGGCTCCGGAAAGTCTGAGAATTGAAATTCCTGAAATGCGAAATTTCATCAGTCATCAGATCATTTTCGGGTGGAAGGATAGGATAAGCTAGAAGAGAAGCACTACAGACAGATCGAGTCATCGATCTAAGATTCTAATCGAACGAACATCCTTCACTTCAGTTCTAAATATGTGAGGAACTTATGCTCTGTCAGTTTGAGATTTTAAATACCCGGAGCCCCGAAATCCGAAGTGAATAAGGACTATCGGATTTGGAGGACATAACGAGGACCGTTGGATCAAGGTTGTTGATCAGCAGACCATGTCAGCAAGGATGCGTGGAAGACCACATCGACAAAGAAACATGGTACAATCAGATGATGACAACTGTCAAGAGGAAATTGACTCATGCCATGTCAACAAGTGACGTAAGCTAGCTACGTCACTCTGGGAGAATTTATTCAGAAGTTTCACCACCAAGAAATGTCAAAAGTCTCGAAGTCTCGAAGGATGAAGTTCCAAATTTACTCTCAGTTGTCGATACTATCCTGACCGTTAGATCAAGGAGATGAATATGTGTCACATCAGGAGATCTACGTCAACGTCAGCAAGAAACTGTGATGGATCCAGGTCAACAAGACTACGTCAACATGGACACGTTCCATAGTCAAAGAATGACAAGTGTCAAGATGAAATCCCCATTTCAGGTACGTGAAAAACATGAATCATAGTGACACGTGGTAGCTACTCTGCTTGTGACACATCATTAAGTGACGTGAGTAAGTAATGTCACTCTGGAAGTCCTGAATGCCAGAGTCCCGAAGTGGACACAAGATGTCCGATATGAAGATCACTTCGAGAGCGTTCTCGACCATCTACAGTGGAAGATAGTGTAAGCAGAAACGTTAACCGACAACAAGAAGTCTCCACCATTGATGACTTACACAGCAGGTGATCACTCCAGAGGAACATTGTAATGTACCCCAAATTACCCATAATTGTTTTTTTTTAGGAACATTAAATCTCCTTTTCTTTAAATAACTCATTCTAGAAGGTTTATAGTTAGTTAAGATGGTTAACTAAAGTCATTATTAACTTCTACATATCTACTAATAACATCTCTCACATTTTTAAATATTGGCCTTCAAAACACCTTCCATCTTACTAGTACCAAAATAATTATCCTATATGTATTTGTTTCATATTTAGGATCCTTAGTCCTACTCATTTCTAAACCCCGACGCCAATGCCTAGCGCACATGATCGGACCCTTTTCCGTAATATGAAATAACTTACCTATGCAAGTGATAAAGTTTAAGAATTAAGGGTCACAACATGTAACCATAAGCGAAAGAAAAAAAAAGGATAACATGATAATAATCATGCGTTACTTTAACTAGCCGAAACAGGGTCTTGCAAGTACTGGTTTGTAATTAACTCCCACTCATCCTTAACCTAACTGACTATGTCATCAATGAAATCTCATTGTTAACGAACTATAAGGCTTGCCTTAATTGCACGATGAACTAGGTGTGATAATCCTGTGTACAGTGCCTTAAGGGAAATTGTCCTCTCTCACATTAACTCGATATGAATTCAGAGCGTTTTTTGTCAATCAGGACTTAAATAACCTCTACCCAGTCCATTAATGGAGACCCTGCGAGATGAAATCCCGAGGCCACCACTAATCTTTGTATACAATGTGATGTTTCCACCTCTGCTCCGTCACATGGCTGGATAGGGTCTTCGTACTTCCACTATAACTCTTTGTGGTAAAGGTTACAAGCCTATTGTAAGTCTCATGCCCGGTGCTTTAGAATTTTCACTTTGTGTTTCTCCTCAATGAGGGTAGTTGATGCTCTAAAGGTTTCTATCTGGTGAAAATGAAAAAACTACCCGACCTTCCTGGTAAGTTTGCGACACTCTCAAGCTATTTGGAATGAGTGGTAGGGTTTCAGTCATCTCTGTAATTTTTATTCCTTGCATATTTCTAGGAGTGAATTTCCCTTAGTAGTTTTGACTCTATGAAATATTTCTTCAGTCGTGGATGAATTCATAAGTTTCAGTGATAAGGGTTTGTGTCTTTAGTTCCCTGTGGAGTAACTATTTCACCCTAAGAAACCACTTAACTGTGGAGATTTTCTACACAGGTGGTCTGTCCAAGATTCTATAGCAAGACCCATACTTTTCATGGGATTTCCGCCAGGACTATGCCTTGACACTCATTGTTACTCTTTGCCTGGACTGCCCTTACCATGCTTTCTATAGGAGATCTTCTAGTCTACCCACCTCCCTTGTATTCCTATTTGGTTTAGTATTAAGTTTGTGAGTATCGACCCCTTTGCTTACTATGTAGACCGGGGATACTTGGGTTTTTAGGCCATACAGCTGCGACCACCTTCCTGTAACCGTGGTGAGGGAGTTTATTATTGATATACAGGGTTTTGGGCTTCAACTTAGAATTCCTTCGTTTACCCTAAACGTACCCATCCATGTATTGGTACCAGTTCTAAGTTTCTATAGTAAGGTATTGTCCAGGACTTCATAACTCTTAAATGATTTTCGTTTATTCTCTGTTCAGGGTATTTATACTATTTTGTTTATGGTTTTTTCATTTATGATCTATTCGGAAAATGTCTAGAACTTTCATAACTTTCATGTTACTTTCGTTTATTATTTGTTCAGAGCAATGTACATAACTTTCATGTTAATTTTGTTTATTCAATGTTCGGAACATTGTCCAGAACTTCATAACCCTTAAGTTACTTTTGTTTATTCTCTGTTCGAAGTATTTTCCAGAACTTCATAATTATTATATTATTTCGTTTATTCTTTGTTCAGAGTATTGTTGAGAACTTCATAGTTATTATATTATTTTGTTTATTCTCTATTCGGATTCTGAGGGTTATTTCATTATGTAATTGTTTTACCTTTGGTCGAGAATCTGATAATTCTGTATTATTAAGGTTGTGAAAACATGGTTCTCGTGGCGACATTTGTTATTGTCTTCATATGAATGTTATGAAGCTCGTGTATTCTTGAATCATTCTTGTTTAAAGAATTTGTTATCGAGATCTAATGATGGGACTCATGTTTGATGTGAGGGTACCCATCAGACCAACCTTGGTCACCTTCACCCCTTTGGTCAATGGATGACTTCAAAAATGGTGTGATTAGGATGACAGACCTCCAATTGCAGATAAGTTTCATTTGTGTACTTATCTAAGTTGTTTCATTTACAATCATTTACCCTGATAATTATGATACGTTTCGGTATTGAATTGTTATTCACTTTAATCTATTACTAATTAACCTTCCTTGCTTTTCTTGTAGGTATGTGTGAGGTTCAAAGTCCCAGGATTTCGAGGAAAACTTCGGTGAAAAAGGTATTCAGGTTTCTTATCATCGTGTCTTTTTGAATAATTACCATCCAGGTTTTGTCGAAAGGAAAGATCTTATGCTAGAATGCAGTCGTCATGGAATTTTACACCAGACCCCGTAATAGAGGGTTGTTTGTGTATTCAAAACTTGTTGTGTAGGGTTGAAGAATTTCTTCCTTTGAGTATCAATTCGACTCTAAGACATGTTCATAACTATTTAAATTACCAATTCCTCTTTTATGTAATAAGGAAAAGGGAAGTAGCACTGTGGTTACTTGTTTTCAATGTATCACTCAGGACTTTATTTTGACAGTATATGAATTCATTACAGAAATTCTATTGATGCTTCTTCTGGTTTGTTGTGTTCATCCGAATCATACATTCTTTAATTAACCCATGTGGCCATGTATCTGCAATCTATAGCCATGTGTATATGTATTTAAACTTGTGTTTTTCCGATATTTTTGTTCTTTAAGTTCATTGAGTTCTTCCTTTTCCTACTCTACTCAAATCATAAAAGAACTTTGTTCTATACATGTTTTGAACTGGACAAGCTTAAACTTTTGATATAAAAGGAAAGGATCTAATTACCTTCCTATCTCCTCATTGAGATTCTCTATTGTGTGAATCATTAGATATTTAAATACATCATCAAACCTTCTGCACAGATTTTAAGTGTATATATATGTGTGTGTGTGTGTGTGTGTGTGTGTGTGTGTGTGTGATATTATTCTTATCATACATAGATAATATAACAAGTCTGATTTTGACAGGAATACGATTATATATTCGAGTGTTATGGCTCTATGAAATTCCTTACAGTAATAAGCATATGCATATACACTTTTAATTCTTAAGTACCTTTCAAAATTTCTCCTTGACAATTTATGTAATCAACGATTTCTTCGATTGATTTCTTGTACATATATAAACACGGGATCTATCCTATCAAAAGTAGAATCAGACTGGTTTTGTTTAAACTAGAAGCATTCAAGTGTGTTTACATAATTCTGATTCTATTCATAATTGAGATTCACAGGCAGTTTATTCGATACATGAAATTAAATTTGCATGGATTTATCCTACAGTTGTTTCTATCCATTCATAGTTTAATACACAGAAATAATTCATACAGAATTACGCTAGATATACTCTTTCAGTCTTTAAATCAAAATGACTTATGTTTAGAAAGTTAATCAACAGAAAACATTCACCCAACATCGTATAGATATATTCTATCAACCATTTAAAAAAACAAATATATAACCAGAAAAAGAGTAAATGGACATATATGAGCAAGTTTTCGAACAACAAATGGAACAACTACGTTCCTCCCAACCTTATAATGGAATAACCAATGTTACTTGCTCTATTCACCCCCTAGCTTGACCATAAATCCATGAGGGTGAACTAAAAAACTCCTCCTCAGCAATTGTCCTTCAGTTTCAACAACTTCTCCCTGACTCACACTCAGAAAGAAATTTTCATAACAACAAGAGATAATTGTTTTCCCCTGCATAATAGGAAGCATCCTGCCTCCTCTCATATGTTATATATCAAAATCAATTGTGCCTAGGTCTTTTTCCCCTTGGGATTTTTCACATCTTTCCAAATCCCTGATTTTCAGGGGCTGCCAATGGCCAAATTCTTGATTTGCCACATGTCACATTCATCCCTGAGGTAGTTCCAACATGTTTGTCTCTCATGGAGTCATGGTCAGTTGATTTTAACCTAGCTATTGCATTTCTCCATCAACAATAAATATAAAATATTTTGTTTCATACAAGTGTCATAGTCAAATAGTTAGTTGGGTCAAATCAAATCTCTTCCCAAGAGTCATAATCATTAATTACAATTAACTAAAATCGAAATTCGGAATTGCCATAAATGGAAATAATTTTACAATTTCGAATTTACCAAAAATGGAAATAATTTCCTAAGCAATTTCAGATTTAAAAATAATTTATTTTTGGGGATGTTACATCCTTTCCCCCTTCAATAAAACATTGTCCTTAGTGTTTCGTCCCTTTCTCGGAACACGATTGGATGCGATTTCTCTGATCCAGGTGGATATTGGTGGCCACCTGCCTATTCCACTTGGACCCACACCATTGTTTCTTTCATTTTTTCAGTTTCCTTAATTGTAGCACAATTTACTATTTTTAGCAGTTTTTCGGGTCCTGGACTTCCAGAGTCGTTTTGAGGCCCTAAACGACATTTTTGGGGCATGAATGCTTCAGCGAATATGAGTTTGTTCCGTACTCGATATTCACTGTCAACAATGTATTCCTCGGATAAATATTTCTAACAATGTATCATGTGCATCAAACGGAGATAGTACGCCAAAGTTACGACCCCGGGAAATTGATGTACCAATTTACCCCAACGGGGCCCATATTCTGGCATTTCATCTCCTAGCATTAGGTTTTTGGATTTTTAGGGTTTTCCATTGTTTCTCAATAATATATAGGCCTTCGAGCCTCATTGTAACACAAAGTTTAGAGGCTAGTAGCTACCACATCTCTTCTCAGAGATAAGCTACCAATGCCCGAGCTATTTTATTTCCATTCTATTTGTAAGCATATTTCAGTCATTTGTTGTTAATGAAATGAATTTTAACTTCGGCTGCATCTCTGGGTTTATGTGTATTTTTGTATTTCATTGTGTTCCTCCATAAATCTGGATCATTCTCAAAATCTCCCTCCAACTCCCAAGTGGCCTCTTCAAGACTAAAGTGCTTCCATTGCACTTTTACCTGGGCGACGGCTCCGTTCCATAGTGTCATTTCTCTCATGTCTAGAATGCGTAGAGGTTCTGCTTGGAACTCGCCTTCTGGTTCCACCTGCACCAAGTTTCAATCGATCATATGAGTAGGGTCATGAACATAATTCTTTAACAAAGAAACATGAAATACATTATGAATTTTTAGATTGGCAGGAAGTGCAAGTTGGTATGCTATGGGTCCAATTCGAGCTAAGATCTTGAAAAGGCCACAAAACTTAGGTGCCAACTTGGCACATTTCCCTAGCTTTAGTGAAATTTTTCGGGCTTTGACTTTTAAATAGACGTGATCTACCACTTGAAATTCCAGGTGTCTTCTCTTCAGGTCCACGTAAATTTTCTGTCTGTCCTGAGTCTCTTTTAAATTTTGCTGAACCTTTCTTACCGTATTCTCCATTTCATGAAGTATTTCTGGTCCTACGATGAGTCTGTCAATTGGGTTATCCCAACTAATTAGAGTCGTACACTTTATGTTGTATAGTAACTCACAGGCTCTCATCTTAGTTGATGTTTGGTAACTATTGTTGTATGCAAATTCCACCAAGTGTAGGTAGTCTTCCCACTTGCTTGGTTTTGTTCTTACGTACATGTGTAGCATATCTTCTACAATTTGGTTTGTTCATTCTATATGCCCATCCGTTTGTGGATGATAACTTGTGCTGAAATTCAAGTTAGTATTTAACCCTACAAACAATTCTTTCCAAAAATCATATGTAAATTTTACGTCTTTATCCGAAATCACCATTTTAGGAATACCATGCAGTCTAAAAATTTCTTTCATGAATATTTCAGCGATGTTAATAGTTTTAAAAGTAGACTTTACAAGAATAAAGTGTGCATACTTACTAATCTTATCGATTACCACCATAATTGAATCATTTTATTTTTTAGTTCTAGGAAAACCTCTAATAAAGTCCAGTGATATAGTCTCCCATTTCCATTCTGGCACGGGTAAGGGCTGCAACAGACCAGCTGGATGCGGGTGTTCGGCTTTTACCTGCTGACAATATTAACACTTAGTAAAGTATTCTATTGTTTCTCCCTTCATATTAGGCCAATAAAATAACTTCCTTAGTGTTGTTATCATTTTCTGGTATCTTGGATGACTAGAATATGGTTTCTTGTGTACTTCATCCAAAACTGTTAACTTTAATTCTGTCGGATATGGTATGTATATTATGTTTTTAAATCGTAATAGACCATTTTTGTCCAAACTCAGATCTGTTTTGTCTAATTTTTCTGTATTGTTTTGTAATTCTGCCATTTTTTTACTGTAATTTTCGTCGTTATTACCTGCAGCCTTTATCCTCTTCTTAAGATCGCTTTCTGCCCTACTAATGTTTATTTGAAACAACCCATGAACTCTTTTTCTTAGGGAATAAACCACCTTGTTTTCCTTACCCTTGATATGTCTTACCTCAAAGTCAAATTTTCTCAAGAAGGCCAACCATCTTGCTTGCCTTGCATTAAGGTATGGTTGACTAAACAAAAATTTCACATTGCTGTTATCCGTCAATAACAAAAAAAAATTGCCCATTATGTAGTGTCGCCACATATTTAAGGCGTGTATTATAGCTGCCAACTCTAAGTCATGAGTGACGTATTTTCGTTCATGTTCCTTTAGTTTTCGGGACTCATAACCAATCACATGCCCTTCTTGAGTTAGCACACCACCTAGTCCTTCTTTACTTGCATCCACACATACTGTGAAGTCTTTGTTCGGATCTGCTACCTTTAAAATGGGTGCGGTTGTTAACAATTCCTTTAACTTATTAAAACTGTCATGACATTTCTGTGACTAGTTAAACTTAGTTCCTTTATTTTGCAATGATGTGATAGGGTATGCAATCTTGGAAAACCCTCTATAAATCTGTGGTAATATCCGGTGATTCCCATGAATGACCGAATGTCCGCTACATCCTTCGGAATCAACCATTCCATGATGGCTCTTATTTTCTCAAGATCATCTGCAATACCTTCCTCTGATATTACATGTCCTAGGTACTTTATTTTCTTCTGATAAAAGTCACATTTATCGAATTTGGCATACAATTTGTGTTTTCTCAAAGTTTGCAGAACTATCCTTAGGTGATCTTCGTGTTCTTCTTCTATTTTAGAATACACTAGGATATCATCAATAAATACCAAAAAAAACTTGTCCAAGTACTGACTGAAAATATTATTCATTAAGCACATAAATGTGGTTGGTGCGTTAGTGAGTCCAAATAGTATAACAACAAATTCATAGTGTTTGTATCTCGTTATGAATGTTGTTTTACTTATTTCCTCATATTTTATTCTAACCTGGTGATAACCAGATCTTAAATCCAATTTAGAAAATATCTTTGCCCCACCTGCTTGATCGAACAAATCATTAATCCTAGGTAAGGGGTACTTGTTCTTAATAGTCATTTTTTTTAATTGTCTGTAATCAATGCATAATCTTAGAGTTAGGTCTTTCTTTTTAACAAAGAGGAATGGTGCTCCCCATGGTGAAACACTTGGTATGATATATTCTTTGTCCAATAATTCATGCAATTGAATTTTTAATTATGTTAATTCTGGTAAACTCATTCGGTAGGGTGCTTTAGATATAGGGGTTGAACCACGTAGTAGGTCGATAGAAAATTCTATCTCACTCCTTGGGGGTAGTTCAGGTATCTCATCAACAAACACATCTTTGAAATCATGCAAGATGACAAAATCCTCCAAGCTAGGTTCATTTTCTTTTTCCAACATATTTGTCACTTGGATGGCATAAATCTGACAACCCTTTCTTATGCATTTCTTAAATTGCATTGTTAAAATCTGTCTAACTGAGATTGGTTTTTGTATAACTTGAACTATCCTAATAGTGTCGTTTTCATCTTTATACTTGAGTGATTTTTCATAACAATCTAGCACCGATTTATGCCTTTTTAACCAATCCATTCTAACAATTATGTCATAAGACCCTAACGGTAAAATGTTCAGATTTGTCTTTGTGTTTTGACAGCCTAAACTGAACTCACAATCAGAAATAAAATCAGATACCTTTCTTTTTGTCCCTATTGCCAGTTGTACTAGCCAAGATTTTGCATGTCTTGTTTTCTTAAGTTTATTTGAATCCACTACACTAGGAGCGATGTAACTCAATGTAGCTCCTGGATCAATTAAAACAGAAATACAAGTATTGTTAATCTTACCTTTAATTTCCACTACAGTGGATTGGTGGTCAGCTTGTCAGGCATCCACGACTGTATTGATCTGATGTAAGCTTCTGCCCACATCTCCCACAATAGAGGCTTCCTATAGGTTGTGAACCATAGTTTTGGCTGCTGAAGTCAAACGTGGACAGTTCCCCCTTAGTTTAGGTTCTCCACATTCCCATCATTTTCATGGTTCACGGGGGTTGTCCCCAAACTTCTTTGTTCCTAGATTTACTGGTTTACCACCTCCTTGGGTGTTCTGATTGTTGGAGAGAAAATCTTTCCTTGCAAAACTATTTTTTGCGTTCCGAAAAGGAGTTGGTTGATATCCCTTCTTCTGTTGGTTTATTCGGTCTTGTTTCTTGTCTTTCCAAGCCTTGGGAAATTCTGACCATTGTTTGTACTGGTCGTAACACATTCGGGCCTTCCTAAAAACTTCACTCAAGGACTTAGGATTATTGAATTCGATTCTATCCTTATAGGACTGTGGTAAACAGCTTAGGAACCGCTGGATTTTTACTTTTTCCTCCTGGATATAAGGCACGAACCTTAGTAATTCCAAGAATTTGTTTATCAGATCATCAATAGCCATTTGACCAAGTCGTAACTCATAAAATTCTTTGGTTTTTCTTTCATAGTAACTTTCAGATAGGTACTGTTTCTTAAAGTATTTCTTAAAATCCAACCATTCCATCTGTTTTTCCTTTAGGCCTTTGGCCAGCTTCAGGTCCTTCCACCATATGCTAGCTTTTCCTTTCAGATTATAGATGGACATCCTGACCTTCATATTGTTGTAATAGTTGTATATCTAGAAATACTTCTTTATGTCTAATAACCATGGTTCAGCTTCCTCCCTTGTTCTGGATTCCCCGTCAAAGGTAGATGGTTTGATTTTCTTAAACTCTCCCTCAAGGTGGCCTACCTGTTTCCTTTTACTTCCCGTTTTTGTTTTATCTTCAGCTGAAGGTGTACCTTCCGACGAGTTGTCCCCTTTTTCTGCTTCAGGGAAAGAATTCTTGGAGGCCCTTTTACTGACCTCCTATTCCTGGTTATCATCCTTTGGGCTCTTCTTTGTCAATATACTTCATAGTAGGAATTCATTTATTTCCTGTTGTTTTTGTTGTGCCTTTTTCAGTTTCTCATTGTTTGCTTTGAAGACTTGCAGCTCCATGATGAGATTTCTAATAGTTTCTAGAACTTCAGTAGGTGAAATTTTGTCACTGTTCTGCCTCTGATCTTCTGGAGGCCTTTGGTCAGTATTCTTCCTGAGTCTAATTTCTACTTCGTTCTGAGCTTCCATGATTACAACATAAATAAAGTGTTTTTTGTTTGTAACAGTAATTGTTTTTGTTAGTTTTGCATAAACAGGAAATATGTTCTAAGCAATGTTTTGGCCCTGTTTAAGGTCCAAGTGTTTTAATCTTTTCTCTGATACCATATGTAATGTACCCCAAATTACCCATAATGTTTTTTTTTAGGAACACTAAATCTCCTTTTCTTTAAACAACTCATTCTGTAAGGTTTATAGTTAATGAAGGTGGTTAACTACAGTCGTTATTAACTTCTACATATCTACTAAGAACATATCTCACATTTTTAAATATTGGCCTTCAAAACACCTTCCATATTATGAGTACCACAATAATTATCCTATATGTATTTGTTTCATATATAGGATCCTTAGTCCTACTCATTTCTAAACCCCGACTCCTATGCCTAGCGCACATGATCAGACCCTAGTCCATAATATGAAATAACTTACCTACGCAAGTGATAAAGTTTAATAATTAAGGGTCACAACATGTAACCATAAGCGAAAGAAAAGAAAAAGGCAAGCATGATAATAATCATGCGTTACTTTAACTGGTCGAACCAGGGTCTTGCAAGTACTGGTTTGTAATTAACTCTCTCTCATCCTTAACCTAACTTACTCCTTCAAAAACAAAATCTCATTGTTAACGAACTGTAAGGCTTACCTTAACTACACGATGAACTAGGTGTGATAATCCAGTGTACAAAGCCTTAAGGGAAATCGTCCTCTCTCACATTAACTTGATATGAAGTCAGAGGGTTTTCTGTTAGTCGGGACTTAAAGAACCTCTACCCAGTCCATTAATGGCGACCCTGCGAGATGAAATCTCGACACCACCATTAATCTTTGTATCCAATGCGATGTTGTTACCTCTGCTCCGTCACATGGCCGGATAGGGTCTTCGTACTTCCACTATAACTTTATGTGGTAAAGGTTACAGGTCTATTATGAATCTCCCTCCCGGTGCTTTAGAATTTTCACTCTGCGTTTCTCCTCAGTGAGGGTAGTCGACACTTTGAAGGTTTCTATCTAGTGAAAATGCAGAAACTACCTGACCTTCCTGGTAAATTTGCTACACTCTCAAGCTATTTGGAAATAGTGAGAGGGTTTCAGTCATCTCTGTAATTTTTATTCCTTGCGGATTTCTAGGAGAAAATTTCCCATAGTAGTTTTGACTCTGTGAAATATTTCTTCAGTCATCGATGAAGTCATAAGTTTCAGTGATAAGGGTTTGTGTCATTAGTTCTGCGTGGAGTAACCATTTCACCCTAAGCAACCACTTAACTATGGATATTTTCTACACAGGTGGTTTGTCCAATATTCTTTGGCCAGACCCATACTTTTCATGGGATTTCTGTTGGGACTATGCCTCGAATCTCATTGCTACTCTTTGGTTGGACTGCCCTTACCATGCTTGTTATAGGAGATTTTTTAGTCTACCCTCCTCCCTTGTATTCCTATTCTGTTTAGTATTGAGTCTGTGAGTATCGACCCCTTTGCTTACTATGTAGATTGGGGATACTCAGGTTTTTAAGTCGTGCAGTTGTGACCACCTTCCTGTAACCGTGGTGAGGCAGTTTCTTATTAATGTATAGGGTTTTGGCCTTCAACTTAGAATTCCTCCCTTTACCCTAAACGTACACATCTGTGTATTGGTACCATTTCTAATTTTCTATAGTAAGGTATTTTCCAGGACTTCATAACTCTTAAATGATTTTTGTTTATTCTCTGTTCGGGGCATTTATACAGAATTTCATAACTCTTATGTTGTTTTCATTTATGATCTGTTCGGGCAATGTCCAGAACTTTCATAACTTTCATGTTACTTTTGTTTATTCTTTGTTCAAAGCAATGTCCAAAACTTTCATAACTTTCATGTTACTTTCGTTTATTCACTATTTAGAACATTGTACAGAACTTCATAACCCTTAAGTTACTTTCATTTATTCTCTGTTCAAAGTATTTTCCAGAAATTCATAATTCTTATATTATTTAGTTTATTGTCTATTCGGATTTCGAGGGTTATTTCATTATGTACTCGTTTTACCTTTGGTCAGGAATCCGAGAATTATGTATTATTAAGGTTGTGAAAACACAGTTCTCGTGGCGACATTCTTTATAAGGACCCTGCTTAAATAGATGTATATGATTATTAATTATAATTAATTTAATAATCTAAATGTCCTAAAAGATTTGCTAAACAATAATTATTTCTTAAAATAACATTAACTAATTATTTATTATTAATTAATTATTCATGATTCTCAAGGATTAATTAATTATTAATTGACTCATTAATTAATTAAGTAAAGGATTAAAGGGGGGTTAATAAATTATTTTGTTAAATTAAGAGTTACGTACACGGAAAGGGATAAGATATTAATTCAAGGGGGTAAGACATTAAATATAGGACAAAATAATAAATAAAGGGGATAAGGGGCATTAACGATGAAAAGATAAGATAAGGTAATAAATGGGTTAGGTAGGGAAGTAAATGAGGGGGGAAGTCGGTGAAGGAGGAATATGGAGGGGAAGGAGGTTTACGGGAGGTCATTCTACGAGAGATGGAGGATTGATTTTGGGGGCTCTGGGATTTGCAGAGAGGAGTGGAATTTTGGAGTGGGATTGTATCAGTCAGGCATCGGGGTTGCTGGAGGTTTTGGACACGGGGGCTAGGATATCCATATGATATCCTGGAGCTAGGAAGTTACCTAGTTGGCAGGGTGGAACTAGGTTTTGGGCAGCGTTTACACAGTGCAGCAGCGGTCAACAAGGCAAGCGAACAGGCA
>JZKD02S0836611.1:255601-271863 GCA_000966675.3 Picea glauca
ATGATATTGATTTTGATATGGTTTGTGGTTAGCTTAAAACCACCAATTGAGCAGAAGACATGAATTTCTGCTTGTTACATTTTCATATTTTTGAGCCTTGAGCTCTTCTTAGTTTTTGGTCAACTTAAAACCATGCCATTTAGTAGAAGAAATCATCCTGTAACCACCAGATGAGTTTGTGGTCAACCTTAAACCACCAATTTATTTGAAGACATCAACTTCTGCTATTTGTTTTTCAGAGTTCAGAGAGCATCTTCAACCAGCTTTCTGAATATTCGCTTGACACATGTGATTGTCAAGTAGTGGCAGTTTTTCAGGCAAGAACGAACTTATGATTAAGGGGGGATGTTAAAACACTAATCATAAGTTAGTTTGTTAGTTAAGTTAACCTAACTGTTATTCAGTTACATGACAGTTAGGGTCTTTTGTATTATATATGTACATCTATGTACATGATGATTTATAGAAGCGTGATGAATAGAGTATGCCTTTTCTGCCTTTGTTTATTTATCTCTGTTCATCATGGTTTCTTGATTGTTTCTGTTATTTGCTTTATCTTTCTGCTGTTTTCTTTATTTTGAATCTAACAGTGGGAAGATCATGCAGTGCTCTGCCCACAGATGTTCCCAAGGGACACTGTGCAGTGTATGTTGGAAGCGAACGTAGTAGATTTATCATCCCCACCATTTACTTGAATCATTCTCTGTTCCGGGCATTGCTAGAGAAGGCCGAGGAAGAGTATGGGTTTGATCACCATATGGGACTCATTATTCCCTGTGAAGAAACAGTTTTCCAGTCACTGACCTTCATGCTGAAAAAAAAAGGATGCCCCACCTAGAACTTTGAAGTTGAATGAGCTTCTCCATATGCAGCGATGCAGAGATTGCGTGCAATCTGTTAAAATGAACCCAAACAGAGATTGCGGCCAAGATCTTGAGAATTACAACAACTACCTTGGTTGGAGCTGTAGAGATGTCCTTTGAAATCGAAAGTAAAACCAAAGATATGCTTTGGTTTTGTTTTTGTTTTCAAATCTGAGTTGGAAAAGCTGCACAACTCCATTATATGCTTATTAACAACCAAATTGATTTGAGTTGCATAAGAATTTTCAGGGCAGCAGTCTTACAGTCTAAGATTTTGCAGATGGCAGGGATGCGTTTCAAATCACCTTCAAAATGACGCAGAGAGCGCCGAGAGGGAAGGAGAGCTGTTCAGAATTTGTATGCAGTAAATCAACCATAGATCAAGCGGGAACTTATGAAAACTGTGTTGGATACAATTTTCTGGGCTAAGGCTAGTTGAGAATACCCAGTACTAGCTCATGCATTGGTATGCTAAACTGTGTAAATAATCTAAAGTCTAATATTTTCTTTAATGACATGTTTCATGGCCTTTTCGTGTAATACCAGGGTTATCTGAATGGTGGGTAATTATGGTCTTGTAATCATATTGTGTAATAGTACATGTTAATATTAATAGAATATACATCAATAGTGGTGTAGTGTGTTGTATCAATTTTGTTGCTTAATTTTTTCATGGTATTAGAATGGGTCTCACTTCGTCATTGAAAAGCTCAGAGACCCAAGGTTATGATTACAAAAATATCTCTCTTTAAGAAAAGAGGAATCGATCTTGAAACTATCTTTGTACAGCAGAATTAGAGTGAGAATGTGCACCGAAGGAGTTTTGAAGATGCTGCAAATAGATCTCGAAGAATTTTTGAAGATGCTGGAAATAGATCTCTGCGTAAAATCACATGAAAAAAAATCGAAGGAAAGAGTCTTGGAGGAAACTGGTAGGCCGAGAGTGTTGATATAAAACTGTAGAATTTCTGTTGTTTAATTTTGTTGGAAAAATACTATATACATGGTGTTTGAAATGGCGGAAGTTTAAATGGAGAGTGGATCCATGGTTGTTGAAAGTATTTAGATGGTTTGAGAAGAACGAAGCCCCGTAACAAAGGACAGACCGAGTTAGAACCCTAAAGCAAGTGTCCGAATCTTGAGAACCGTAAGCATTACCTTAAGCATTATTTTAAAAGAGGATAAATGAAGTGTTTTATATGGAATCTAAAAGAGGTTGTATAAAAAAGTGGTTTAATTTTAATTTTAATTTCAAAGGCAGTGTGATTTATTTTTGGCTTTGGTTAAGAGACATTAAGAAGTGAGGCAAGAATTAAAATTTTATGACAAGGTGAAGTGAAAAAGTTATGTAGGGGAGATATTCATGTGGAAAATTTGAAAAAATAAAAATATGTTAGGAAGGGTTTATGAAAATTTAAGTTTTTTCATGTTTTGGAATTTGAAATATAAAAAATTATTGAGCTTAGCTAACTCAATACAAATGCAGTTATTTTGTTAGAATTAGCTACTCTAACAAATGACAAAGAATGACAAAAGAAAATGGAAATCCAAGATGAACTATCGAAGAAGCATATTCCAGCGAGAGACGGAAGATTGAAAGAAGTTGTAGGTAAAAGTCTCGTATGTTTTTGAAGAGAATCGCTAACATTGAGCCATTTTATGGACAATGTTTCCACATTATTGAGCAATAAAAACTACATGAAGAAAGTCGCAAAGAAAAAAGATGGGCAGAGACATGCAACAAAATATAACTAAATTTTTGGTTTTTTCATTCATCAGCAAATACATAAGAAATGAATTGTTGTAATTTGAGGGGTGCATGTTCGGTTGTACCCGACACCCCAGTAGACACTCCAGTAAGTTTTTTGGTCCCATTTGTAAGAAATTGTGAGCTTTGCTATAGGCAAGCTTTGTTCCCCATGTTTAGTAAGCCCTGATTGAATCAGGCCTACATAGGTCAATATGTGATCATGTAGCATGTATCATTGGTTTCGAGCAGCATGAATCGTTGGCCATGATACATCACAACTATATGAAAACTTTGTTCCTCATGTTCAGTAAGCCCTGAATGAATCAGGCCTACATAGGTCAGTATGTGATCATGTAGCATGTATCCTTAGTTTCGAGCAGCATGAAGTGCTGGCCATGATACATCACAACTATTTCTGGTTTCGAGCAGCTTGAGGTGCTGGCCAAAAGGAATGTGGTATTAAGTCCACTTTGGTTAAGGAATGTGGTATGAAGTCCACTTCGATAGATACAAGGGTGTCTACTCGTAACTTTGGTAAAGGAATGTGGTATGAAGTCCACTTTGGTAGATACAAGGATGTCTACTCATATGCTAACTTGATGATTGTATCGGAGAATTTGAATCTTCGATTAACAGGGAAAATGTGAGATATTAATCTTTGAGTCAAGTCCAAGTTTTGTTTAAGGGGGAGTGTGAAGTCTATTTCATTTTTGCATTGGACGTCGATGATAGGCATTATTGCATTGGATGCTGGTGATAGTGATAGTTTTTTCTTGGATGTAATTAAGGGGGAGTGTTAAGGAAAATACCTAATTACATCCTTAACTAGTTACTTAGATAGTTTATCATTACAGGAGTTGGTAACGTCTTGTAACCATATTATAACCATATTGTGTAACAGTACATGTTCATATTAATAGAATACACATCAATAGTGTAGTGTGTTGCATCAAATCTGTCTCTGCTTAATCTTTTCATTATAAAGAATTTTATATAAATTATGTGGATGTCATATAAAATAGTTTCATAGAAGTTTTGGAAGATATGGAACTGAAACGAAAAAGTCATACATGAGTAATTATTTAAATAGCGATGAATTTATGAACACTATTTTGTAATTTAAGTTATATGACAAGTTATTTATTCAGAAATTCTACAACTAACTACAAAGAATAGACTTTGAAACATAATTGCTCTACAGATATAGTGATTCCTATAAATTGCAAAGAGAATTTAACATCACTTCTATTAAAACATACCACTATCAAAACATTAAATAGGAAGTACGATTTAAAGGAATGAATGCTCCAACAAAAAGTAACCTACCAACTTGATGTTGCATTCACATGAAGCTCTAATAGCATAGCAGAACAGTACATGTATGTCTAGGCTTTCCAGGTGAGCAAGAAAGAAAAAACAAGAGAAGGCTAACCCATGTTAATGGTGTTGGCTAAACGTTTTACTTTCGATTTTTTTATCGGAATTTGGTGATGTAAATTTGGACAAAATCACTATTTTCTGTTGTTTAAATTGTATTTATGAGTGCATAAATGAATTCAACCTGATGAAAAATTCCTGAGACACTGAGATTATACAAACTTAGTCACTCAAATCTACAGATCCAACCATTCATCACCAAATTTCTTGAATATCAAACTAAAAAAGTTACAAAAATAAACCTAAAAAAACTAGAAAATTTAGAATACTGCCATGTTAATTATTGTCATGTCACATTCAAATTCACTCTCGGTAACATCAAAAGTGAATGATATAAATGCATCACATGCAATGTGCTAGTATCTTAAGAAGCTAAAAAAAAAAGGGTTGTCCGTTGTGTTTTGTAATCTGGTTAGCGTGTGTATATGGGAACCGTTATAAGCCCTTTTTTCATCGAATTCAGAATATAAAGCAAAGCAGCCAGCATATCGTAATTTGGTTAGTGTTCGTGTGTAAACCCTTTGTTTTGTGGAAACGTTAGAAAATGGAAGTTAGTGTTCGTTGTCATGAATCATATGTACACCTTAAGACGAAAAGCTCTACCATCTATTTAAGACTGGTCTTTATTGATTCACATCAAATAAATGGTATAAGAAAACTTTTGAAATGGTTAATCAATTTGGCGAGAATCTCTACCATCTATGTAAGATGATCTTCATTCATTAATTCCAATAAAATAAATTATATGAGAAATTTTTTTGAATGGGTTAATCAAACCGGTGCATTGGAATTGGCTTACTTTATGTATATATAGATTCATATATCATTGTTTTAAAAACAAAAGAAGCATTATTGTTAGATCATTGAATGACCTTTCATTCTATTAGATTGATCATTCAATTTTTTTTTAAAGTTTGTAAACATTAAACTAATTAACAAGAAAACACTTTTTAATGAAAGTTTTTGTGCTTTTAATATTAATAGTTTGTATAAGACTCTCAAATCTCGTTAGTGTGATTAGATTTTGAAGGTTTCATTTTGTAAGGTGGTGAAGGTTCTAAATTCACGGTAGTTTAGAGGAGACACCCCAAAATATGTCCCTAGGTCATGACTCTTTAGACCACAGGTTAGTCCCTTAGATAACAAACACGCTAGCAAACAAAAAAAACGATTTGTACAAGACATTAATACAAAAAAGTACTTATATTACTCTACAATCATGAGGCAAAAAAATATATATATATATATATAGGTTTATTTTGGCCAAAATACCCACAATCTTATTGTCATATAGTAAATTGTCTAGAAAACAAAGAAATAGAACATCAAAGGGTACAACTAAATTAAATAGCACTAAGAAGTAACCATGCAAGCAACAAAAATAGCTTAGTCATAGTCATCTAAGGGAGCACCCCATCCAAAAACCAAGGGATTGGCATCAACTCACCGTACAAATTCCAACCCATTTGTGGTAGGCTATGAGGAGTTTGGTACTTGAGAAATGTTTGGGGGCAAAGACAAAAAGTGCTTTTCATTTTGAGGTGAGGCTAGTGGGAAACGTCTCCCATGGTCACCTCTCTCACTTACCTTTCATCCAACATACTGTTAGGGCCCACTGTTACCACTTTGATAACCAATGGACAAAGGTTGAGAGAGGTTCGGTGGATCCCTATGCATAGAGCACAAGGGGCACCCTAGTGATCCAAAAACTATTGGACATGTTCCATATCCACATGCACCTTATTTTTCTTCACTAAGATATGTAAGGACATTATGGTATTGATTTGTAATTGACCATCATATGGTCGGTTCGACTCACTGACATGAATCCTAGATAATTTATTAGTTGTTTGTCCTCTATGCTTAATTCGAGTGCGTAATTTAAAGGACTATGAAATCAAAACAAAATATTTAGTAGAAGGATTCCATAATCACAAAAATATAGGGACACAAAGATTTATCTTGGAAAAACCCAACTTGAGAAATCTCCATCTTGAAATGCCTTGTTTGATGCTTATTATTCTCAGTTTGAAACTTACATATTGAAAATGGTTCAATTTGAGCTTCTAATTTTGAGTCTATACTTCAGTAACTATAGAGTGAGTTTCCTATGTTTTGTTCCAATCGATATTTTACAACCTCCTACTATTGGTTTGAAATGATCTTCTTTACCATGAGGAATTGTCTTGAAATATCCAAGAACCATCCACCAAATGAACCCCATATTCTACTTTCATTGTGATGCAGGAGCATCACCATCAACATTTAATGAAGCCAAGTGGAGGACAACTCGGCATCCAAAGTGCATATTCAAACTGATATTGATCACAAGGAGAGTGGGTTATTTTGATATTTTGAAAATATTGTAATTAAAGAGCTTTTAATGTTTTGAGTCTTGAGCCATTGTATGAGATCGCAGAAGATTGTAATTTATGTTAATGCATATAGGATTGTACAGATATTGAGCATCGAATCGTATATAGGTTATAAATGCCATTTAATTGTAATAAGCCTTAGTAGGGAATGTCTGAATTGTGATAGTATAGAACTAGAGTAGTCGAAAGGAATGTATGTAATGTATGCCCAAAGAGGTTGCTAAAGATTATTGTATCTTGTTGTTAAAGGTGGTTGAAGAGTATTGTTATTGATGTTGAGAGCAGAAGTTGAGAGCTACAAGAACTCTTGTAAATATTTTGTTGAGGTCATATAATAAAAGGAAAATTGCTACAAATCTCTGAATTTTTTATCCAAGAGGTTCCCCAGGTCCAGAAAATGCTCAAAAATGAAAGTTCTTGCAATGGAATGATCCAGGAGGCTCCCCAAGTCCAAAAAATGATCAAAAATGAAAGTTCTTGAAATTGAATGAAACCAATTCGATTGCGACCGACTCGTCTCATTGATATCATCCATATATTTACTTTCTCAAACGGGCTCTGTATACGAGAGTTATTGAACTTTGATCAAATTCTCAAACAGCTAAAAAGTCAAAGGTCAAACTCGCAAAAAGTCAATGCTGACGTTAGCATGACATCACCAAGACATATTTATTATGCTGACGTGGCAGAGGCAGGTGGTGACATGTGGCATGCTGACTGGACAAGTATGGCAGGCATGGAACAATACAATGTTGACACATGGAAAATGGTTGATTCAATGTGGAGGTGCCACGTGGCACCCCATCATTGGTAGTTATGTTAATAAATTTATAGAGCTCATGGGTCTCGACCCCGTGATCTAGTGGAGGAGCTAACGCTCTAGGAAACGACCAAACGCCAACGTGCCACACGTGTTTCTTGATATATGAACCACATCAAATATATTTAAAGTGCATTGTATTGATATATGGGGTGGAAGGGGGCTCGGGCTAAGCCCCAACCCCGCGGCTTTATCACCACATGTAACCACCATGCAAGGTTTGGGCACTCCTCCGATGGCGTAGGCACTATATGTTCAAACACCAGCCCGTGGATCTAACCGCATCCAATTTAGGTGCACATGACCAGGGTTTAAACCAATAGTTGGGGCACGCTTTAAGGGGTGCAGTCCTATTATATTGCATCATGTGACCGGAGTTCAAGGACTAGGGGCCAACACACAGCCCAAAGGGCAAGCACTTGGCCATATGTAGTTGCATATGACCATTTTAGAGGGGGCACGCACCTGATTTGGGTGCTTAGGCCCATATTTATGATAAAAAGTGGGTTTTTACCCTTGTTTATTGAATTTTTAATTGATTTATGTATGTAATAAGAGATTTTTTGCCATTTGAAGGGGAATTTGATCCTAAGAAGAGGTCAGATTCTTGGGGAAAGTTGGGCTTCCTCATCTGAGCCTAAAAACTATATAAACAAGGATTTTTGAGCTTGAGGGGTAACTTTTTGATGAAGGGATTTTGAGGAGCAACTTGTGTTTTTGGCCATTTCTCATGTTGTGAGAGGCATTTTTCTCATGTTTTTGAGAGGAGTTTGATAAGGAATCTATGTATCTGAGAAAGGAGGTCTTGCACATCATATATGAAGCATGTTTTGTAACAACAAAGAGCCAATGTAAAGAGAACTTGAGCATTTGAGGAGCAATAAAGAGGTCCTCCACTTGGAAGCGGGCTCGGAGACATAGCCAACGATTGGTGAACTTTGTTAACAATTTCTTGTCTCTATTTCTCTTTCTTGTTTGATGTTATCTTCTCTTAATTTGTGTCATGGTTTATAATGGTTGAAATCTTTAATAATTAATGAGCATCAAGTAAAAGTCATAATTGACATTCCGCAACAAATAGTAAAGTTTATGTATTTCGCATTCTTATCGATCCGATGCATAAAGTACAATAAACTTAACTTGCAATTTGTAGGTAAAACCTATCAGTTTTTATCAAGTTTAAGGTATCATAGCATTTGGTTTTGAAGGTTTGATAGGAATTGCAAGCATTGGATGCTCACCATAGAAAAACTCAAGTGAGGAGAAGGTCAACTTGAGGCTCTTAATTCAGAGATTCAAAGGAGACCTTGTAAACAAGAGATGTCTTCACCAAGAAAACTAGGTTCTTTTGCATCTGAGGACAATTTATTTGAGTCATTTCAATTTATGAAATCCATGGTAGAGAAACTTTACCATGAAAGAGGACAGCGAAGAAATCCAAAGGTTGAAGAAGGTGACTCTTCAGTAAGAGAGAAAGGAGGAGTTTGAGGTGGTGGACCTTCAGAACCTTCTTCTCCTTCATCCTCGTCATCTACAAGTGAAGCAAGTGTACATCCCTCCACGGATAAGCAACCTAAAAAAATGCATCATTCTTCTGATATTCCTTTATTAAAGTTAGATGTAAAGTTTCATTTACCCACTTATGATGGGGAATTAGATGTAGAAAAGCTAGATAATTGGGTTAGACAATTAGAAGTCTATTGCAGGATACAAAGGATTGTTGATGATGAAACAAAGATCCAACTTGCAGGTCTCAAATTGGGAGGCACAACTCTCATATGGTGGGAAAGAAAAACTAAAGATGATCTTAAGAAAAATGGTAAAACAATCTCTTCCTGGAATGATTTTATCACTGCTTTGAAGAAACAACTTTATCCATTAGCATACATGCAACAAAAAATGATGAATTAGTAAAGTTTAAGGTAGGATAAGAATCAAAGTGTACAAGAATATACTCAAATATTTCGTAAGAAAGCATTAAATTTGGGTATTCCTTTATATACATAAGAGACACTCCTAAAAAATATTGGTGGTTTACATTCTTATCTCAAACACACTATTATTATGCTAAATCCTTCTAACTTTTATGAAGTATGTGTACAAGCCATTCACATTGAATCAAGTAAATGGAATGTTGGTGATAGTGTTTCTATAGATACTTGGCAAAGAAAGGATTCAGGGAAAAGAAAAGAGAAAGAGAAGAAGACAACCACAACAAGAAAGGAGAAGCCTACTTACAAGCATTGCAAGAAGGTAGGCCATGATGAAGATCTTTGTTGGATCTTACATCCTGAGTTGAAGACAAAGAAGTATGCCAACCAAGGAAGGAAGAATACCACAGCTGCAATAGTTCAAGTGGATCTTGGATCAAACTCCAGTGATGAGACAAAGATTGTAGCTATGGGAATCCGAGGTATAAATTATGTTTCAAGTAGTGGCACTTTCAACTACAGAAGTTGAATACATGGCAGCCACTCGTGCAAGTAAGGAAGTAGTATGGTTACAAAGATTGTGTTCGGGTATTGGGTTGGTACAACAAGTTATAAGGATAGATTGTGACAGTCAGAGTGCAATTTTTCTGGCGAAGAACTTGACTTATCATTTAAAGAAAAAGCATATTGATATTCAATATCACTTTGTGTAAGACATGGTTGAATAAAAGAAAGTGTTGTTGATGAAGGTGGACACTTTGAAGAATGTTGCAGATTCATTAACAAAATCTGTGAGCACTGAGAAGTTCTCTTGGCGTAGAGGATCCATGGGCATTGTTGCCCTAGATTGTTGACTATGTAACCTTGTAACCCCCTGTATGCAAAGAAAACAACAAGTGGGAGAATGTTAGGTATGTGCTATATTCTTTGCACAAGTGGTAGAGGATCCATGGGTAGCACCCTTGAGAAAAAAAAAATTGCCTCAAGAAACGTGTTGCATTTTTGCCTCATTTTTCGTGTTGCCTTGATTTTCATTTCCATTGTAGGGTGGTTTTTCATCACATGGTTTTTTCCAATGGTTTTCTATTTCCTATTAAGGAATTATAGTTGTTGACTAATCCAAGTCATTGGGTTAGGGTTTTGGATGTCGTTGGCTCCTATATGTATATTGTATTGTAAACAATGTATCACAATGAATGAATATAGAATATGATGGTTTTCCCAGTTTTGGTTTCCAAGGAAAAAATCTATGTGTAATGTTTGTATTTTCCATTGTAGATTTTATGTTCTTTTACTGAAAATATGTTTGCATTAAATATTGTACAAGGTTAAAATCTACACCTTTAAACCCCTTCCTCGGGTGACCACAGCTCAAAACCATGGGATTAGCCTTTCCTTAGTGCTTTTCTATCTTTGAAAACAACAATTTGGCCACTTGGCCCCTTTCACTTCGACCAAAGTCTCATAGGACCAAGGGCCATGACCAAGCGCTTAGCAGGAGGTGCTTATCTGGAGCTTCGGGACATTGAGGCTCCTGGTCTTCAGGCTTTGATGGTTTCACCTTCATTACACTTCATATTTCTCGAATGTCGAACTAGAGAATCTCCCAAACAGACCCTTCTTTAGAGATTCGAGGCTCCGGGACTTCAGGCTTCGGAGGTTCTGACAACAACATACTCCATTATCCCCACGTGTCGAATCTCCAAACTTCCAGAGTTGCATCAACAACTATGCACCAAGGGTAATACGTGGAAAAATTATGAAGATGACACATGGCCCATTCTATGGGTGACACGTGTCAAGTCATAATTGGCACAAAAGTTCTGTGAATATCATGAAACAAGGTGACATGTGGCATGCATGAGGTGGGTCCACATCACCCTGGGTGACATCAACATGTCACGTCACTCCGATGCTTCGTGACTTCAACTACTTCATCCTTTGGAAGTTTCTTCTACCATACACCTCAAAACTATTGAACGTTGAACTGGCGGACTCCTGGTCTGCCACTCTCCAGAGCTTCGAGACTTCGAGTTTCGAGAGACTTCACCACCTAACATTACAAATATCCTGAACTGGAGAAATTTTTAATCATACTTATATGGAGTTTTAGGACTCCGACACTTCAAGGCTTCGGGCATCGGAGGATTTTTCAACTTCATCCAAAAATTCCTCCGAACGTAGATCTTCCAAATAATCACTATTCTGTGGACATGTGTCCCCTAACCGCGAACAGTTCGGATTGACTCCGGACTTCGAGACTTTAGAGAAAACTTTTCCAAGTGACATAAGGACTAAAACTCTTGAATGTCGAATACTTGATATGTGTCCCAGACAAAGGACGATCATGATTTTCTTCGGAGTTCGGGACTTTGGGATATTTTCTTCCTAGTAACTTAAGGACTCGCTTATCCTGGAGTGTCGAACCTCCAAACTGTCGTGAGATCTACGTTTCATGCTCGCCCCTGCGTAAATATGATGGTTTGGAACTGATCTTCTCCATTGTGCCTCACCTCCTGATCTGTGCTTGATCCAACAACCCAGATCTTTCCTTGGACAAATCCAATGGTCAAGTACTCCTTCCAGTGATCTACGACGTAGATTCACTCCAGTATTTTGGAGCTTCGGGGATTTTGCCTCCTTTTCATAAAAGGCTTAAAATTTTCCGAAGCAACGAAGTCCTAAGGACTTTGGTGCTTAATGATCCCATACCTTCTCCATATCTGATGGCTGCGAAGGATCTATCTTCTCTCGAACAGGTCCAATAGTACAAATCTAAACTTGATCCCATGGTGGCGATCATTCCTAAATTCGAAAGGGATGGTCACGATCCTTCAATCCCTTATTAAGGTTTCTACACGATCTCTACGGTGACTCTTTGGCTTCTACGCAATCTCTACAACTCCATTCCTCCTGAGCTACACAAATTCAAGGTCTAAATCGATCTCAACCACAAGATCTTGTCTAAAAGATCCGGCCCATTTCGACCCGGTGTCTCAACCTGTAGCTCTGATACCAATATATAACATGCACAGCCACTCATAGGCCAGGCACACTAACTTACAATCCCTTCTCTAGACTAATTTGACCCCTTTCCTAACATTAAATAACAAGGATGCATGAAAGATTCACATGCATTGATCAAGATTGATGCTAAACATAAAATAAATGAAGCATACGACATGCACAACAATAACCATCAAGCATGCATACTCTAAATATTGAATTCAACAATAAATAAATACACAACAGAATAAATCATACACAAATAAATAATACTATAACAAAGAGCACTTATCTTTAATAAAAGAAACCATTGATTGGTTGCAGACCAAGGATGTTCCACCCAACCGTAGACATTGTTTTTCAAAGTCTCAAAAACAATGTCACTCCCGAGCCAAGGCTATGAATCCATAAGGATGGTTCCATAGTTTTACTGGGATTCCCAAACTAGTCAGCACTCAAGCTCTCACAGACTTCCCATCACCCATAGCAATCCAAGTACCCAACTCTCTTCTACCCATCCTGCACCACCCAAGAGAATGGACCCTCTCCCTTATCTGCCACGCAGTCCCTCTAGTTATCCCTCTCCTTCTAGGGCTCGAGTGTAGTTGGTCCAGAATCTCCATGATGGGACTCTCAAGACTCATAGTTGTGATAAAATCTAGACACAATCCAAAGCATCTCAGACATACAGGCCTCAAATCATGGTTGGATTACACCAACATTATCTACAACCAACAAGACCATGGCTGCTCTTCAGCAATTTGTCTTCCTTTCCCGAGCCAAGACACAAATGCATAAAGATGAGTGGGTGAAAGAATAAATGGAGTGGAAACTCCACGAGAGGGGTGAACAACAAGCAAGTGATTTAATGAGTGAATGAATAAATGCGTAAGTGCATGAGTGGGGCAACCAACAGAAGAACAAGAACAAGAATGGGAGTGAGAGAGATAACGACCCCCCCCAATAGACCAAGGATGGATTTATGTAATTCTTGGGAATCAAGAACCTCATGACCTTCCCCCAAGAAACTCACGTAATTGATTCCCCCCATTACACAAAAAGGGTAATTAAAAAAAAAGAAAATAAACACTTATCCCCTCAAGCTCCCTCTCTTGTGGAATCATAGCCCCTTATAACTCTAGTCCTTGTTATTCTAGCATCCAATGATGTATTTATTATTAATAATGATCAAAACATTACATTTCTCAAGAACACTAACCTCTTTTAATTGTTTAGTCACTCTGGCCTCTCAGCAATTAACAAATACATTATTTAATATGGGGTTCAAAACCCGGGGTGTTACATGTCTCCCTCATTGAGAAGGAGTGTTGAAGTTAGAAGCATCGGGAAGCCATTCTCCTAGATTGGTCATGTTGATTTGACTAAGGGAGAATAATACACTCACTCACAAGGATTTTCCAATGGTGAATGGCCCAGGTGTAGTATTTCTCCTTAGTCATGTTGATTTGACTAGGAGTGATAAAAGACTCGAGATACTAAATGCTATCATATGAAGACGCAGAGTGAGTTTGATCTCATAAAGATTCAGTGGGATCAGAGGGAGAGCTATAGAGGTAGTTCCCTTGCAGGTTCAGGTGGAAGAAAGACATCTCCCAAGACTGAAAAAATCGGTGTCATTAGTTTAGGGAAAATTTTGTATCCTTCAGAGACAAGCTTGGCATGATGTAGAATGTCTCTCTCATTGAGAGGGAGTGTTGATGTTTGGGCAGCATTGAGCAGACATTCCCCCAGATTAATAATTAATAGTATAATTATTATTTATTAAAAAAAATAAAATTGAATAAAAAAGGGAAATTTCCTATTATATAACTTTTACAATACAAAAAATCCACATAGCTATAGTCTGTCAGCTGTTACACATGATTTTGGTCACTCTGGTGATGTCTCAACAGTGATGTATTCAGGCTCCCAACAATGATCTTTTGCTTGAGAAAAATGGCTCATGTCTTCTTCCAAAAACATATTTTTAAGATGAGTTCGCAGGCTGCCTATGGTCTAGGGTGCGATAATCCTTCATTCTCGTAGGCCACCCACACTTAGGGTGCGAACTTCTTGCAGTCTACTCCATATATAGGGTGCAAACCTATTTTTAAGCTTGGAAATAAGAAGAGGTCACAAAGGTTCTAGAAGGGGATCTTCTAGAAAATGAGTTGGCATTCTTATGGTTGTCATTCTACTGACATATCAGATTTGGTGGGATCATCCTCATCCATGTAACCATCTCTCCTTCTCCTATATATTGAACGGTTTCTCATGGAAAAGGTTAAGCAATATTGAATGAAGAATTGGTGAAAGAATTGTGTGAAGAACCCTACTTGGACAAAATATTGAAGACTCTATTTGGTCTATCAAGAGGAATTGGACCTTCTTCATGCAAGTGCAAAGCAAGTGTGTGTGTTGGAACCAAGGGTCACTAAAAGGAAGCTTGCAACATCAAATCGATTAGGTTGTATCTTCTACTTTCATTTAATATGATACAGCGGCATGTCTCTTTCCCATAAATTCACTCTTACTTTATTGCGTAACTCCTTGATCATATGTGTAGTGTCCCCAAGGCCGAGCCCCGTTACAGAGCATGTTATATGCAAAGAATTGTAAATGTGTTCTATAGGCTGGTGAGCCAAGTTTTGTATAAGCTGTAGGCTTATGTGATTTGTTAGGCCAGGGAGCCTAAGTGTTGAAGGCCAGGAGCCTACTGATGTACTTATATGTATGCAGATCAATTTATAAAATATAAAAACACCGCCAGCACAGACCGACCACGATGAATGAGTGATGGGGGACCGAGCATCCACAAAGTGGGCAAGGGATTAAGGGCTGGAAGGTGGTAAAAGGGGCTGAGTGATGAGCCTAGGGGCTAAGCCTAGGGGGCTTAAGCCTGGGAAATAATATTCTAATATTATTTTAAAAAGAGACAAGTGCATTTCTGTTTATCCGAAGTTCCTGGCAAGGGAGGGAACGTGCAAAGGGGATGCACATTGTGGTACGCATGCAGTTCCCAGGGTGACAAGTGTCAACCTTGGTGCATGAAAATATAAGCCCTGAAATGAACCGTGGGTGGGGATCTTCCTCCATTCTGACCCGAACCTCTGAGGGTAGAACTGGTACGCCATCTTCCACAATACCGGGATTCATCTCTGAAGTAGTTAAGCCAGTGTTGTCCTGAGGAACCGTGTACACTCCTGTCTAGAGCTGTGAGTCTGTGTCTGTCTTTGAGAAATCTCGTGAGTGCATTTCCTGAACAGGAACCCTGTGTTGAACTCGAGAGGAAGAATCCTTGTTGTTGGGGAAAAGCTGAGCTAGCCTCTGCGTGGAGCCTGTTCCGAAATCATGCCGTGAGATCATCCAGTGATTGTTGAACCGTTTTGGGAAGCCTTTGCCTGTGTTTCCCATGGGTTATTGTGAGTGCGTAGTATTGGACTACGTGAGGCTTGTTGACCTGTGAGCGACTCCTCCAGGTGAGAGAGTGCACAGAGGGAGAAGAGAACTCCTGGAAGGAATCCCTGTAGCTACCATAGAGCCCGGAGACTTCCGGTCCGGTCTGTTCCTGTAACTCAAGGTAAGGGAGACTGGCAGCCGAAGGACTGTCTAGGTGACAGAGAAGGTGCACTCTCCTGGGGTGGAACAGGCATGTGGGGAATGAGGGTCTGTGGGCAGTGAGCGTGGGAGATTCCTGGGAGGGATTTCTTCCAGGTGGTTGTGTATGTGCTATCTTCCCTGTAACCTCGGCCTGAGTCTAGATTCCTTACCTTGGGGTGGAGCTCGGTCCCAGCTCGGGGATGACCCACTGTTGAGCTGATGAACAATGTGGTCTAAGGCTGGGAGGTTCGTGGAAGGCCTGCACTTGGTTGGTGATTTCTACAGCTGATAAAAGATAAGTATTCTGAATTATGTTTTGAACATGTTTTGGCACGACTGTGTTCTATATATTATCATGTTTTCCGCTGTGTGTAAATGAAGTGTTGTTGAATGCTATGACTTGTTTAATTATAGCAGTACCCATATGTTTTACTCTGAGAATTAAGTGTGTTTAATTGTGTTAAATGCATGTGCTTATAA
>JZKD02S0836611.1:278285-290172 GCA_000966675.3 Picea glauca
AGTCTAGATTCCTTGCCTTGGGGTGGAGCTCGGTCCCAGCTCGGGGGTGACCCACTGTTGAGATGATGAACAGTGTGGTCTAAGGCTGGGAGGTTCGTGGAAGGCCTGCACTTGGCTGGTGATTTCTACAGCTGATAAAAGATAAGTATTTTGAATTATGTTTTGAACATGTTTTGGCACGACTGTGCTATATATATTGTCATGTTTTCCGCTGTGTGTAAATGAAGTGATGTTGAATGCTATGAATTGTTTAATTATAGCAGTACCCATATGTTTTACTCTGAGAATTAAGTGTGTTTAATTGTGTTAAATGCATGTGCTTATAATTCCTGTACCAATTATGTAAACATTCATGTATAGAATGGTAATTGAGGGGTTTGGAAACCTCGGTAGTGAACGGGTACACTACAATATGCATAAGTTGACATTGAATATACTTCGCTATCTTCACTTTGGTTGGCTTGTGTTGTCTTGGACCTGATTCCATGAGAGCACCGGAGCGAAGCGGGAACAACAGAGACCTAAGAAAGCGATATCAAGGTATGCCACTTATTCCTTCTCTTTAGTAGATTCATTGACTACAACTTAGGGAAAGAGTTGTGTCTTGTTATGTTTTGTTCTAGATCCAGGTGGATCTAGGGAGATCTATTAGTGTCCGCACTTACCGATTTGTCCGATAACAAAATTGGCGACTCCACTGGGGATACGACCCATTTTTGGTGGTTTTTCCTTGGCCATTTGCTCTTAGCTTACCATTTTTCATTCCCATCAATCCTTGAGTCTTGAGGATGCCCTTACAGACTCCCTAGATCTAGAAGTTCCTTAAAATATTTTGTCTTTTTTCCAAAATTTGCTTGGTTTCAGGCCTTCTTGCACTGCACCCTTCTATAGCCTGCGAGAACCACTAGAGTTCTCACTCTATTGTTCAGTTCAGTGTGAATTTATCGCACTATGCCTGTGTCTAGCCTGCGAGAATCCTTGATTCTCACACTGTACTACACTTCCAGCCTGCGAACCCACTTGCAAATTTTTTGGATTAAGTATTTTATGCCCTTAGATGCCCATATTTGTCTGTGTGTCTAGGAAGAACTTCCCTGGCTAGTGATTGAATGATTCTTGACTTCAAATCACGTAAATGATTAAGCTCCTCTTGATCATGTTTTCTCAATTTTTATCTCTTGACCTTTTTGCAACAATGTTATAATTTTCGGTTTTGAAATATGAGTGCTTGTTTGGTTGGGAGCCTTTGATTGGTTTAAAAGTTGAGATTGATTGCTCTTTTCAATTGTTTATTACTTGGAAAATTGTTACCCATATGCATTTGAAGAGACTTGTCTTGTCAATTTGTTATTTTTGTCTTCATTGAAAGATTGGTTTGGGTTCTTGTTGTACATTTCCTTTTCATTGGTTGCTTGTTTTTCTTAGTTCCACCCTTGTTGTTTGATTTCTAACAAAAAATTAAAGACATTTTCTTTTTAAGAAACTTTGTGTTAAAAAAATATTGGCATTCAAGCACTGAAAAAAAATCAATAGAGAATTTGCATTGTTCATGGTTGTTTGATATTACATTTCAGAGAAAATCATACGTTGTAGTTCACATTGCTCCAGAAAACTCCTCTCTCCCTCCTGTAAATAGGATTCATCGAACAAATTTTTTTATATCATTCATTCCTATTTATGCATTTTTTGGGTCAGAGTCTCACACAACATTGGTTTCATTTCCGTCTCCTTTTGAGTAACAACAACCTGTAATAATATTGCACAATTTTAAATTTCAACTAGTAACTTTTTCTAGGGCTCTTTTATGCCAACATTAGCTAGGCTAGAGCTTTGGAATAGGCAGTGAGATACACTCTCCAAAGCACAAAACACGCAATAGCATCTTGTGATAAGGAGTGTCAAATTCCATTTGCATCATTTTTTGTCTTAGGAAGCCCTTCTCACACAAGGGTCAAACCCGAGGTTGCATTGAGATTGACAGAGTTACTCACCCTTCTTTGTTGATATCAGTGTAGAGATTTCACGTATTACGGGGGTCACTTGAAGGTATACCCACAATGATGAGTGGAAGCCTCTCAAGCTGATTTCGAGCTAGATACTCTGCCCTTGCATGTGGATCGGACTGTCGACTGTTCCCCCAAGCATTATTGTTGTTGGTGGTAACCTTGGTAGCCTATGTTCTTAGGGTCTTACACAAGGTGACTGTGAAGGGGCAAGTCTTCACGGTACCTGGAATCGACGTTGGCCAAACTCACTCAGGCTCCTTGGAGGGTATACCCACTATTATGTGTGGGAGCTTGCACTAGGGTGTAAGTCCGTTAAGCAAGTCGTCAACGTAACTTTTCCACCCTAGCCCAACCCCTTCTTGTCTCGTCGTTGCGACGTTGGATTTCATCACCAACTAGTGACTTCGGAATTAGAAGGTCTTGTTTGCTTGGTTTTTCTTCCTAGATTTTTACTAGCTCATGTTGTTTGTTTACCCAAGTTGACCATAGAATTTTCTTCGTAAGTTTCTAACTCGATCACAATTGACCCTCCATGTCATTCACGTAGAATGCAAGGCTTACCCCTAGTAAATCTGGAAGGTTTTCAACCCTTTCCTACCAACTCACCGGAGGGCTCTCCTCAATAGAGTGAAGTCCAAGATTTTTTTGTTCCACAAGTGGAAAGAACTAACTCTCTAGAACGGTTCTGAATTACCAATTCTCAAGAGGACTTTCGACTTCATCCCGACTCTGAGAGACATATTGTGCGAATGAATTCTTTCGGAGACTTAGTTGTTCAATCTTCTGGATCACCAACTGGACCTTTCCTAGGACCTAAGGATCAAGATCTTTTTTGGACCGCTAGCATTTTTAGACGGGATCTCTTTGGCTCAGGAGAAGGTATTGATATCATTGTTGCACCTGAGTTGCCTGAAACATCTGATCCAGACGCAATACCTTTTACTACTGCTTATTATTTTCCTTGTACAGAAGCTCCGCGAGCTGACCACATCTTGAGTCTCCCTCTACAAATGGTCCATTACACAGATACTATGAATCCTCACACCAAGATTACCGTGGCTATCCAAGCCCCCATTGGCACACCACTTTCGCCCAGAGTCACCCCAACACTTCCACCCGGATATCATGTGTTGAAAGCCTCTATTCCCTCTCCTACACAAATCACATCCAGAACTCCTGGTGGTTCCACTCCTTCTGGGCACCATTTTCCCGGTTTCATCCCGACACTTCCTCCACCCCCTTTTAGAGGACCTTTTCCATCCTCTATCAGAGGCACTGATCCTAGTGGCACCATTCCGTCATTCACACCGAATCACCAGATTCCTGTTGGTGGACAATTTCACCAAGGAGGCCAAACTCAACCCCCTTTTACAGGACAATTCCCAACCAGGACACAACCCCCACCGAACCCACCCTATGGACAAAACATACCTCCATCCTTGGCCCAGTATTGGAATCATCTTATACAAAATAATCCTCACCCGACTGGGGGGAAACAACCTCAGGCTAGCTTCGTCATACCCCCTAGTACAGTCCAACCCTATCTAGGTACGTCTAATCCTATTTGGGGCTTGAATGCTCCACCCCATGCCCCTGTTCAAGGGTACAACCCTATGAATTACTTTCTTCCACACCAACAACCGAATCTTCCTGGATCTTCGCATTCTATGCAAACTTCTTATGGTACCACTGGTTTACCGACGAGACTTCCCCCCCAAAGTCACCAGTACGTGCATGTGAATAGACAGTTACCTTTCTTAGCCACCCTTGACCTCCCGGATTTGTCAAGAATTTTAAATGATCTGATCCATCACTCTCCTCAATGGCTCACCATACTGACCAAACTACCATCCGATATACCTAAATTCGATGGTAAGCCAGGAGAGGACCTGAACAATCATGTAATGACTTTTCACCTCTGGTGCTCATCCAAATCCTTGATGGATGACTCTATTCGTTTACGCCTTTTTCAGCGAACCCTCACAGGTTCCGACGCGAAGTGGTATATAGAATTACCACGAGGCTTCTTCACCGACTTCAACACCCTTGCTATGGATTTCCTCACCCACTACTAGTTACCGATTCACTACGAAACATGAACTGATATTTTGAGTTCTTTCAAACAAACTAAGGCCACCCATATCTCTGATCACATTCATGAGTGGCGATGGAGACAACGTCTCATCAAACTCGAACTTCCTGATCAGTTGCTGGCAGAGTGGTTCACTAAATCATTCATGAACGACATCGTTCATGACATTGCCATGGGTGGAGTGGTCACCGAAGAATAGGCAATCAGTAGTGCCCAATACCTAGACCTTGTTTACTCACAAATGGGTACTCTTTACAACTTACTCCCTGATGCGCCTCGTCCTTCTACTTACACTACTTCAACTACCCCTGTTTCTTCCCATGCAACCGACGGTGTGATTGGCACTTTCCATGCCCAACCTCATTCCGACCAAACCTCTAACAACAACCCCAAACCCATTTCTTCTAATGTTCAAAATGCTTCGTCTCCTACCCCTCCCACGAGCAAGACTTCTGACGTAAATTATGTTCAATCTACCCCCGCCGACAAAAACAAATCCAGAAAAGGAAAGGGTAAGACTAAGGAGGACAAAAATAATTCGCAAACTGAGAAAACTAAAACACCACCTGCTGACGATAGAGATAAGCGCAAACCCCGATACCCTTGTCTTATCTGCGGTGATGATCACTACACTAAGGATTGTCCACGATGAGCCGAGGTTACTAAGTTCCTTCAAGGAACCACGAAACCCCCCACTCCGGTCATTTTGTCACAACCCTTCCCGTCTCAACAACAGGCCCAATTGGTCATTCATGACCAACCTTCCCCCTCCAATACATCCTATGTATTAATGTGTACAAGTGATTCAAAGAAGAATGACATCACACTTACCACTCGAGCCAAATATTGTTCTTCCTCCAAAGAGAAGGTTGATGCGATACCTCCTTCGTTGGTTCAACCATCTCCCATGACTCCACCTACCAATGGTCCTCTTCATCTCGAACGACCACACCTAGATACAGTTCTTCTCCCTCCTCCAAAGGGTGTTGTTCGAAAATTGGCTTTCAATCCCCATGCACGTGCTTCCCAGAACTATAGTACTATCGAAGATCTGGCCCAAGCACCATATGCAATGTCAGCCCTCGAAGTCCTTCAGAGTTGTCTGATACAACGAAAGGCATTGTTGAAATCTATTGGTGGAATCGACCCTACGGATACGAATTTAATAATTTTTGACTTGGAAGATCACATTCCAAGATTACCCCCTCAACTCGCCTTCCAAATACAAGTTATTATCTCTGACAAAAACATTTGTAGAATGGTTATTGATGAGGGTGCCTCGACTTGTGTAATGTCTATCACCTGCTGGAAATCCATCGACTCTCCTCCTTTGACTCAATCCCACAACACGCTCAAAGCCTTCAATGGCTCTAGTTTTAAGCCTTACGGTGTCCTCCCTTCATTGCCTATTATGTTAGAAGGAAAAATGGTCCAAGTTGAAGTGGAGGTCTTTGACGCTCCTCTCGATTACAACCTTCTACTCGACCGTAGCTAGATTTATTCAATGCATGCAATTGTGTCGACTATTTTTCGTGTTGTGCGTTTCCCACATCAAGGAAAAGTAGTCATCGTCGACCAATTGGTCTTCTTCCACTCCGATATGCGTACCGGCAATATATTGTTCATTGCAAAAACCTCCCCCGGATATGAGAATGTCGGTGTGGGTCTTATTAAATATTCCTCATTAATGGGTACTTTCCCCATACCACCACCCGATGTTCCACATCCGTTTGTCACCTCGATCAACATGATCTCCACCTTTGTTCACGAAACCCTGGCATCTTACGACCCATGGATGGTACCCCACCCAAGAGATCATCTTCGATATGGAGACAAAATGCCACTAAGTCCAGTTGAATCCACTTATCAAGCCATTCAATCAACAACCTTTTCGACGCCCTCTCTTGGTGATTATCTCCAGATCCATTACGCATCATTTTTCCCACAGACGAGATGATTATGTTTTTTATGTCCATGTAAGACACCCCTTGGGACGATGGACATCATCGTTCCATCCTCTTCCTAGACCAACACACCATCAAGAGTTACCAACGGATCTCAACACCGTCAATCGTTGTCGTCATTTCTACTATTCTCGAGTCTACACATGATATGTTCTACAAAGGGAAATTAAGTAACATCTCACCCACCATCCCCCTCGACATCTCCATAAAACCTGGAATTGTCGAAAATGTGCATATCGGAGCTTCGTGTTCCCATGACGAAGTTGTCACCTACAAGTCCATTTTCCAATAATTTCATGACGTCTTCGCCTGGAGCTATGAAGAAATGTCAGGTATTGACCCCGACATTGTGATACATGAAATTAAGACATACCCGGACGTTAAACCCATCTGGAAATGACTTTGTCCAGGCCACCCACGTAAAGCGGCCGCTATCAAGCTTGGCTTTAACTGACTGGGTTTCCAATCTTGTTCCAATCGACAAGAAACAGGGCGCAATCCACGTATGCGTTGATTATAGGGACATTAACAAAGCTTGTCCTAAAGACAACTTTCCTACCCCCTTCGTTGACTAGATCGTCGATGATTGTGCCGGAAGTGAAATATTCTCTCTGATGGATGGTTTCTCCGAATATAATCAAATCAATATCGTTCATGCAGACCAACACAAGACCGTTTTTATTTGTCCTTGGGGCACTTTCGCCTATCGAAAACTCCCTTTTGGTTTAAAGAATGTCGGCGGAACTTTTCAGCGTGATATGTCTTACACCTTCCATGATATCAAGCACATTGTGCATCCATATCTCGATGACTTACCTGCTCATTCCATGCGCCGTGTCGATCATCCTTCGATGTCGATTTTACCATATACGCTTGAATCCCCACAAATGTGTTTTCTGCGTGGAATCTGACCGACTTCTAGGCTTTATTGTTTCACGTCAAGGGATCAGGGTAGATCCTTTAAAGGTCAAGGCGATTCTCAATCTCCCTCCTCCTTCCTCACTTCGCCAGTTACAAAGTTTGCAAGGGAAGGAAAACTTTCTTCATCGTTTTATCCCAAACTATGTTGAGCTAACCCTTGGATTTATGCAACTGCTCAAGAAAGGTTCTGATTTCATATGGGATACCACTACCAAAAAATCTTTTGAAGCCTTGAAACTATCTTTGACACATACCCCACTACTCTCCTCACCTGATTACAGTCGATATTATTTCATTTACCTCGCAACCTCGGACTATACCATCGCTATGGTTCTTGTCCAGGAGGATGATTCTCATGACGAGCATGTCATTTATTACTTGAGTCGGAGTCTCACGACTACCGAAACCAAGTATTTACATGTTGAAAAATTGGCCTTGGTAGCCGTCCAAGCTGTTCAACGTTTCTGGCACTATATCCTCTCCCACAAGACTATGGTAATTTCTAACTGCAACCCTATGTAGCACATTCTTACACACCAATTGCTAGGGGGAAAATACTCCAAATGGATCATAATACTCCAGGAGTTTGACTTAGAATTCGAACACGCTAAGTCTAAGAAATCATTGGTGTTTATCGAGTTGATATGCGACCTTCCCTGCTCTGAGATGGAAAATGTGGCAGCTGATTCATTACCCGATGAATCCATTTTCCTGATTAGTTCCAACGACCTATGGTATGGAGATATCATCATATATATCTAGACCTAGACTTTCCGGCCCAATTTGTCTAGCACTAACTGTCGTCGAATACGCTACCAAGCCCGTCAGTATATTATCCACAGTGATATTCTTTATCATCGTGGGATTGACTCCATTTTTCGACGCTACCTCACATTTGACGAAGCCGAGAAATCCCTAAATGACTACCATTCTGGAGCCTGTGGTGGTCACATGTCTGGGTATGCTACTGCCCAGAAGATCTTACAAGCAGGGTATTTTTAGCCTTCTTTATTCAATGATTATATAATTGTCGTCCAAAAATGCCACGCTTGCCAAACCTACAAAAATAAAATCTGATCACACCCTGCTCCTCTACACCTTGTGGTCTCCATTGTTCCTTTTGCAAAATGGGGTATCGATTTCATGACATGTCACCCTCACTCAGTCAGGGGGCATGGATACATTATTGTAGCCATAGATTATTTTACAAAATGGGCCGAGGTGATGCCAACATTCGACAATACTGGGAATACTGCAGCATTATTCATATTCAATCACATCATAGCTCATTTTGGTATTCCTCAGGCCATCCTTACTGATCACGGTATCCACTTTAGAAACTTCATGATGTACGAACTCACTGAAAAGTTGGGTCTTCGCCGTGAAAACTCAATACCCTATTACCCACAAGCTAATGGCCAAGTCGAAGCAATAACCAAGGTCCTCATTACCATGCTCTGATGAATGATAGGGATTCACAAAACGAGTTGGCACACAATGTTGTTTTCAGCATTGTGGGCTTATCGGACGTCCATTAAGTCTACTACTGGGTTTACACCATTCTAGTTAGTTTATGATCTAGAAGCCATCTTGTCGATTGAATGTGAGATACCCTCCCTAAAACTAGCCATTGAACTTCTCCTGAACACTTCTTCCGAAGAAGAATGCATGTTGTATCTTATGCAATTAGACGAAACCTGTCGCAATTCCACCCTAGTTATAGAAGCCCAGAAGAAGCGTGTCAAAGCCCAATACGACAAACATGTCAGGCCATGCATTTTCTCCGAAGGTGATCTCGTTCTTCTGTATGAACAAGATAGGGACATGCTAGGAGCTGGAAAAGGTGAGAAATCAAGAGCTTACCTCGTTGGCAGAGACGGTTCGCCAAATGGTTGCTTGTGCCTCCCGCAATCGAGCAAAGAAATTTGGGGGAAAATGAGGTGTATTGGGCAAAGTTTTTGGCAAAATCACAATAAAATGGTAAAAGACCTTTTTTACCCATATTTATTCACTTTTTACCATTTTTGTTATCTGGTATCTTGGAACTTGCATGCCTCAATGGCAGGTTTTTTTGCTTTCGACAGTGGGTTTTCATTATTGACCCCTGATCGAGAGGTTCCATCAAGTGTTCGACCTCAACTCATTTATTCACATTCGTTGGATTGTACTAATGTACCTTGGGAGTCATTGACATTAATGGTGATTTCCCTCGCACTTTTTAACGGTTTCATCAATGACCGGTAATCAAGTGGTTTCTACCATGTTTGACTTCAACATATGTAATCGCATGGCTAGATTCGTACTTTCAGGTGATAGGATTGAAGACCCTAGGTCTCATCTTGTTGATCTAGGCTTTGATGGAGTATGTATTATTTGCATCGGCACATAGATCCACTTTGTATGTCATGTGGCTATGTCATCTTAATTTAAGTCTTCTCGCATAGTTCCACAGTGTATTCCTGGTGGCTATGCAGCATTTTGATGGCATGGATCCACGGTGTATGATTGGTGGTCATGACCTACATTTATGATTTCATTCCTTTGTGATCTGAGTATGGGAATGCCTACCTCAGAACTAGTATTATATTCTGCAGATGCTTGGTTGTTTGCAGGTTTCTGATTAGGTGTGCTCCTAGTTTCTAACACGCACATGTAGTTTACAAAGTATTTTGGCTGTCACAGATTCTGGCCTCTTACTTTGGGGGGAATTCTGTTACACATGATTTTGGTCACTCTGGTGATGTCTCAACAGTGATGTATTCAGGCTCCCAACAAGGATCTTTTGCCTAAGAAAAATGGCTCATGTCTTCTTCCAAAAACATATTTTTAAGATGAGTTCACAAGTTGCCTATGGTCTAGGGTGTGAGAATCCTTCATTCTTGCAGACCACCCACACTTAGGGTGCGAATTTATCGCAGTCTGCTCCATATATAGGGTGCAAACCTGTTTTTAAGCTTGGAAAGAAGAAGAGGTCACAAAGGTTCTAGAAGGGGATCTTCTAGAAAATGAGTTGGCATTCGTATGGTTGTCATTCTACTGACTTCTCAAATTTGGTGGGATCATCCTCATCCATGTAACCATCTCTCCTTCTACTATATATTGAAGGGTTTCTCATGGAAAAGGTTAAGCAAAATTGAATGAGGAATTGGTGAAAGAATTGTGTGAAGAACCCTGCTTGGACAGAAGCTTGAAGACTCTATTTGGTCTATCAAGAGGAATTGGACCTTCTTCATGCAAGTGCAGAAAAAGTGTGTGTGTTGGAACCAAGGGTCACTGAAAGGAAGCTTGCAACATCAAGGTAATCAGGTTGTATCTTCTACTTTCATTTAATATGATACAACGACATGTCCCTTTCCCATAAAGTCACTCTTACTTTATTGCGAACTCCTTGATCATATGCATAAGTTGACATTGAATATACTTCACTATCTTCACTTTGGTTGGTTTGTGTTGTCTTGGACCTGATTCCACGAGAGCACCGGAGTGAAGAGGGAACATTAAAGACCTAAGGAAGTGATATCAAGGTATGTCACTTATTCCTTCTCTTTAGTAGATTCAATGACTACAACTTAGGGAAAGAGTCATGTCCTGTCCTGTTTTGTTCTAGATCCAAGTGGATCTAGGGAGATCTATTAGTATCCACACCTACCGATTTGTCCGATAACACCAACTGTTCCACCAAATTAACGGTAATCAGAACAGGTGGCAGACTATGATGTCATTGTCCAAAATGGAAATCTGCCATCTGCCCTGCCAAATGGAAACCAGAGCAGGTGGCAGATTTGAGTCTTTGCAACACTATTCTAGGCAATTAAGACAGACAGAACATATAAATTGAAAACAAAAGACATAACTGTAAAATTTCTCTGTAGCAGTACAAGGAGTCGAGCTGAGAATGCTTGTGATAGCCAAAGCAAGTAGATTACCCATTTGCACCAGAGGTCGTTTCTCTCAGGTCACCTCTAAGGGGGTCATCCCTAGGTTGGAGCACGAATGGCCTCTCACATATCAAACATCGTTGGGCTACAGGTGCATTCATGTAGGCCTTGTAAAGCATGTCAATGCACTGATGCATGAGGGTGTCCCAATGAATTTGATCAACCATATGGCTTCTGATATCAAAGACTAGCACCAACTACTCCGGATGGAAGAAGGGTGGTGGTTCCTAGCCGAAATCTGGGAGTGTCGAGAGTGGTGGAGGCACCAAGACTGGGCCACCCTCCACCTCCGAGCCAAGACTATCATCACCTCACCTGAGCCCTCCTGATTTGTTGCCTCGCCTGAGTCCTCCTGAGCCTCTTTTGTATCCTCCACTACCCTGAGCTCCTTTTATGCAGATTCCTTGGTTTGAATTGTGTCCTTGGGATCTAGGTGGAAGAATTCCTCTGGGAATTCCTCCTCAATTATGCAAGTAGTCTCTTTCATGGCTTCCTGCACATGCTATATTATGGGAGAAGCACTTGTGCTTGCTGGGATATGGCTGGGAGGCTGCCAATTATCTGGTACTGTGAAGAGGAGGGATTTTGGAGGGACCTGGATAGGTTCCTCTAGAATCACTTCCTCCACGTAAGCCATTGGTGACATTTTGGGCTTCCCTCATCGTTGAGTTCGGGCTATGGATAGGGCCTGCTCCAGTCTCTTCACTGAGACGAGCAAAGTTTGCTCACACATGAATTATCCAAAATACTTGGAATATAACAAAGTAATCCATGTAGGAATAATGTATAAAATACGAATAGATGAGATGATGTATAATTGAGAATGAGGGCTTGTTAATATACACATGCAAGGGTGCCCTTAACCAATAGTCATGTCCTTTGAGACATGACCTTTCATTATTAATAATAATTATTTATTAATTAATTATTATGTTATGAATATCTATTTATATGTATATTTATGTT
>JZKD02S0836611.1:300233-316220 GCA_000966675.3 Picea glauca
ATGCTTTTCCTTTCAGTTGGTACATTGCAATTCTTCCTTCTGCATGGGCAGAATAATTCTGCAGTTGGAAGTATTTCTTCATGCCAAGCAACTAGGTCTCAGCATCTTCCTCCTTTTTATGTTCTCCATCAAATGTGGGAGGCTTAATCTTGTTCATTTCTCCTTTCAATTCCTCCTTTCCAGATTTTTGATGTTTTCTGGTAGGGGATGGGCTTGAACTACTGTGTGTCTTACTGTTAGAATGTCTTTGGGAGCGACTAAGATGTCGACTACCACTCCTCGACCTACTTTTTCTCCCATGGGTTCTGTGACTCCCTGTCGTACTTGAGCCTCCTCCTTTCTCGAGTTTCTTCTTTATTCTTTCCAGACTCTTTAAAAAATTTAAGTTTAATGCACCCTGCCGGTCCTTGACTTTCATGAGCTTTCGGCTATCATCTCTGCGAGATTTGGCCTCTCTTTGCAATCCTTCAAGGATTTTCATTATATTTCCTTCCTTATCCATCTCCTTTCCATGCCCATTAGAGTTCGATCCTTCGACTCCCAGGTTAACATACTTTCCTTCCCATTCATCTTCTATTTCAGGGGTAAACTGCACTTTTCCCCACTCCATACTCGGCGTTGATTAACTGGGGTTCTGGCCTTCGTTGAACTCTGCACACGCACTCTATGAAATTAAATTTGAAATTTGTCAGGCCATTAAACCTTCGTGAACAATCCACAATATTTATAAGCCATTTCGGACAAAATAAAAAGACATTTCATTTTAAATAAGTTTCTTGAACTGAAAGTATCATGTATCTCTCCCATTTCTTTGCGTCTGAGGCAATTTTCCAAACAGTTATGGCACTCGTTAGTCTTATGCAATATAATGCGCAGACGACTCGAATTTGTCGAGCCTTCGTCTCTTGACAATTTGTCATATTTCATAACCACCAATGTTTAATAAAGTGTTTCAATTTCACAAATTGTGTGAGCTCTGTTCAGCTCTGTGTTTTTCGGTGTCCAAAACTTCCATTTCCGATATTTCGAGACTTCAAATTTTGGGGTTTCGGCCCATGAGGCTTTCAGAACCGCTTTGTTCTCCAAACCCCGACTTCCAAAATTCCGACTCACTCTACCCTACGGGTCCACAACACAGTTGTCGCCCACTACCATGGTGGCACGTGGTAAGTTCATGCGTCTACTTGGCACAGCTCCCAATTGAAGCTTCGGGTGTCAGGGTTTCGTGATCCCCGACGACATGAGTTCTTGTCCTCATGAACTCCCGATTCTCGATTTGACGATGCACCTTTTTCCTTAGCCCCCCGGCTATTCCGAGATCCATGTGACCGCCTCTCATAATACCACAGTCTTTTACTCTTATCGGGGTTTCGGACTTCCCAATGTCCAAATGCACATGTCCTCAGGATTCGCGATTCTCCGAATCCCAACGCGTCCCTCACGTGTTAGCCCTCCTGGCTTAGCTCCTAGTCCACATGACCTCTACCTCATGACCGTAGTCAAACCTCTCGTCGGGGTTTCGGGGTTCAGATTTTTACAATGCCTGGACTTCTTGTCCCTGCGATTCTCGATATCCCGATGACCTGAATACCAATAGACGGCTCCCTTGTCGGTATTTTTCCCAATGACTCCGATATCGTGTTTTTCGATTTTCCGGAATGGAAAATCTCGCGGCACGAGTCCTCCGTTTTACGGACAGTCTAGATCTATTTCGGATCTTTCGCCCCTAGTCTCGGAGGTTTAACCTTCAGACATCTCCCAACAAATCCTACGGCTGATGGGTTTTTTGGCCGAGATCTGACGATTCAAACGGTTCCTAACCAATTCGAAATTTCGCATATCGCGACTTTCCACATTCCTATGTATTTCAAAAAGGAATTTTAATTCCTACGCACGTTTTCCAAAACCGATGGTCGCGAGAGCTCGCTTTCCCTCCCGAACAGATCCTAAGGTTCTAACACCATTGGTGTAGAGACCTGTCTCCCAGTGGCCATAAACCACACCGGCCTGCGGTTTCATAGCACCGCTATACCTCTTGAGTTCTTAATAAAAACTTGTCAAGTGTCTCCTTGACGCTTCGGAGAAAACCAGGGTCCGAAATTGGTCCTCCCGACTCAATTTCCCCTCGCATTCTCAGTCCAAAGACCGCTCCACTGGCTCATCTAGGCTCAGTGTCGAAACCTTGGCTCTGATACCAATTTGTAGTGTACCTTTTTGCTTACCAAGGATTTTAGCGCACTACGTGACAATCTGTATACACTTGCGGTGGATTTACATAACACATACAGTTCAGTATATATTCCACATGCATTTAACAGTAATTAAACACGTTTAAGTCTCATAGTAAAAACATATAATTATACTACTACGATTAAACAATTCCATAACATTCCATGATAATTCATATACACAGCGGAATCATGATAATATATACAGCACAATCATGTGGAAATGTGAATAGGAACATAATTAGATACTTATCTTGTAGCAGTGGAGAAATCCACCAACCAAATGCAGGCCTTCCACGAACCTCCCAGCCTTAGACCGCACTGCTCCTCAACTCAACAGTGGGTCACCCCCAAGCTGGGACTGAGCTCCACCCCAGGGCAAGGAATCCTAGGCTAGGCTGAGGTTACAGGGAAAACAAGACCGTAATATCTGGAAGGATTCTTCCCAAAGATGCCATCTTACGCCCACTACTGCCAGACTCTCATTCCCCACATGCATGTTCCGCCCAGGAGTATACACCTTCACACGCACAGTCCATCGGTGCTAACCTCCCTCTCTAGGTCTCGGCAACAGGCCGGATCAAGAAGTCTTAGAGCCCGTAGCTGGTGCTGGGCACTCTCTGGAAGAAACCACTTCCCAGCAAACTCTTTCACCTGGAAAGAGTTGCTCACAGGCCAACAAGCCTCACGCAATCCAGAAATGTGTGCCACAACAAACACAGGCTTCCCAAGAACTGGTTTAGCAGCCACAGGATATTCTCATGGTCAAGATTTATGAACAAGATTCCATGCACAAGATCGCTCAGCTCTTCCTGGGAAAACAGAGACTCTTTCCTGAAATTGACGTGGACATTTCGTTCAGGGAATGCACACACTGTTTTTCTCTCACAGACAGACTCCATGGCTCTAAACAAGGGTAAAAACGCATTCTTCAGCACCCAACACAGGCTTCCTCTCTGTAACAGACATACACAAGGTCTCTTGCAGACTGTCTCCTCCGGCACCTGCTCAGGGCAGTCGGGTCCAATGGAATGCAAGAGATTCCCCCCCCCACGACTGTTCCTTTCTGTTTTATTTGCATGCGTCATGATGGACATTTGTCACCCTGGGAACTGCATGCGTCAAGGTGGACATTTCTCACCCTGGGAACTGCATGCGTTCCATCCGCCTGCCTCCCTGTACACGCCTTTCCTTTTTGCTAGGAACTTAGGATAAAATAATATGCACATGGATTTTTAGGAATTAAAATATTATTCCAGGCCTAAGCCCCTAAGCTCAACACTCAGCCCCTTTCCCACCTTTCATCCCCTAGTTCCTTGCCCACTCTGTGGACGCTCAGTCCCCCTTCACTCATTCATCGTGGTCGGTCTGCACCTGGCGGTGTTTATATTTTATTGATTATTCTGCATACATACAAGTACAACAACAGGCTCCTGGCCTTCAAACACTTAGGCTTCCTAGCCTAACAAACACATAAGCCTTCCGACTTATACAAAACTTGGCTCACCAACCTATATAACACATTTGCAATTCATTATATATATCATGATCTGTAACGGGGCTCGGCCTTGGAGACACTACAAGTATGCCCATCCTAACTCGATCTTCTGCGGATTTGGGTTTTTATAGGGTTCTTGGAAAGAACTTGATACATTTATACTCCCATGATCGCTTTTATTTGGACCCTCACTTGTAGTGGAAGTAATCTTCTTTGACATAGCGGTTATTTGTTTCTTTTGATACAATGATTCGCTGGAGTATCGATTTTTTTGATTAGGATGTTGATAAGGCATCCTTGCAACTTGATCTTTACTTCTTATACTTGCATCTTTTTCTTGATTAACTTTTGGAATTGAGTCTTCTCGATATCTCTGGCTTGTTTGGACCTCAACATTTGAAAACTTCTTTACATCAGCTGGATTTACCTCCTTTTGAGTTGTAAGGTTGAATGGGTCTGTTATCGTTTCCTTATCGACTAATGATGTTTTGCGATCAAGATTTTCTTGTAAAATCTTTTTATCATGCTTCAAAATTGATGCAGGAGCATCCCTCACGACAAGCAAAACCAATGTGGAAGCAGAAGACAGCTAGAAGACGTCCAGCGCAAGTTTTTGAATATTTAAATTTTCCCTTGAAGTTGATGCACTGAATATAAATGAGATAATTTAATTTAGGTGCCTTGGTAAGAATGTAATCAGACCTCGAGCCATACGCTCTCGTCTGAGATAGACAGAGGCATTTATAGTAGTAGTTGCAGGTAGATAGAATGGAATTCTTAGATTAGACAGTTTTTAGAGTGCAGGAGGGAAACTGGATATAGACACCCTCATTTGTATCATTGTAACATTAGCAACAGGAGTTAGAAGAGTCTAGAGCATAGGCTAATAGCAGAGAGTGTAGAAAACACCCATGTATAGACCTGGGATTAATAGAAGAAGTTGATTCAGATTCATGGTTGTTGTGTTATTCTCTGTGTATATGTGTTAAATGCTATGCTTATGAACACTTCTTCCTGTTAGGAATTGTTGTTATGTTGTGCGTATGATTTCATGTGTTAAGATAGAAGTCTGAGAGGAGGTGAAGTGAGTTACGATTGTTTCTCCTTTTGAACAAGGATTTCTGCAAGGAGTGCAGTTGAAGTCGTCCGTAAGGAGTGCGTTGACAAAAGGCTCAGGGAGTTAAACTCTTGTTCTCAAAGCTCTCAGAAGTGAAAGTGGGTTGCTAAAGCCCTGCAAGGAGTGCGCAGGATGAAGAAGAAGAAGTCTCAGTTGTGAATCTGAGAAGAAAGGAGATTGAAGATTGCTACTGCAGGAAGTGCACAGAGTCGGAAGGATTCAACACTTGGGAATTCGTTGAATTTTGAGCGCAAGGAGTGCGTGCAAGTTCCTCTGAAGAATCAGAGTGGAAAAGCTCAGGAGGTATAGCACCTTCGTGACATCGTTAACGTAGAGCACAGGAGTTTGTGCCGAAGAAGGTTCGAGCAGTAGATGCAAGTGCAGGTGTCTAAGGATAAGCTCTGAGAAAGAACATTTAGCCCTTCTCAAGAAATCTTCAAGGAGGAGGAATCGACGGTCAGGATTCGCCGAGGAAACTGCGAAATCCCATCAGCCGTTAGATCTCCAGAAGTTGCGTCGGCGTTAACCCCTAAGGAGTAGAGGAAGAACCCGGAGTAGACATCGGGACATTGGAGTCATCGGGTCTTCATAGAGTAAGAATCGGAGACCTTGAAAGTCCCGAAATCCTGAGAAAGGATCCTAGCCGTTGGTATTGGCAGGACACGTGTCAAGGAGCCAGGGAGTCATCGGGGTTCGGCTCATCGGAGAATCAGGGTTTCCGGAGACATAGAACTCTCGAATGTTGGAATCGCGATCCGCGATATCTCGACGGGAGTTTTGAACCATCCATCAGCGAGGACGCATGGTAGGAGATCCGAACGAGTCGACGTTTGGGGGCATCGAAGTTTTCACAGGCAAAGAATTTGTGCAACAAGGAATCACAATCTGCGATTTCCCGATAGGATCAGAGCTGTTGATCTCAGCAGGGACACATGGCGAGAGATCCCGGAGAGTCGAAGTTCAAGATATCGGGGTTTCCGGAGTCGTGAAACTCTCGCACCATGGAATCGCGATCCACGATTTCCCGACACGGTGGGAGCCACTGATTTGAGGGACACGTGTCCGAGGATATGAAAGAGTCGGAGTTTGGCATTTCGGGGTTTCCGCATACAACGGAATTGTTGCATTAGAAATTCTGATTTCGCAATACCTGATAGAGAGACAAGGAAGCGGTGATGTGGAAGAGAGAGCTCACACGTGCATCGAGGATTGGGATTTCAGGATTCTCGGTGACGAGAAAATCACGACAGGAGAAGTCGCGAAATCCCGAAACGCGACGGTCCCACAGTCATAGCAGTTCAGTGGAGAACAGGTGTCATCGCATATCGGAGATCGAGACTTGGAAGGGTCTGTGAATAAGTATTATGGGAATCGCGATATCCTGAAACGCGATTTCTCAATCACCATTGGAGTGTGGGCCATAGGCGCCCGAGCATAGGACAGGTGTTGAAAGGTCAAGCCTTGCAGTGGGTCAATGCCAGGTGGCATTGAAAATCGAAGAATCGAAAATCCCAAGGGCGTAAGTTCTACACATTCTGATTTTGTGAAGTCTGAAACTCCAGTAGGGGGAAAGGACCGTGGTCTTGTGGACTAGTAGGTCACATGCGGAAGAGTTAGCCGGAGGGAGCTAAGGGGTGCAGAGAGTGCCATCGCAAATCGGGAATCGGGGGTTTGCGAGGTAAGTTTTCTATGACCTCATAAGGGCCGATTTCCTGACGGGGTTATTCCCGACAGAAGCAAGGAACACGTGGGTGAATATTTCATCAGGGTTCAGGATTTATGAGACCCGATCTCATGATTTCAGGGCTCGCGATCACGCAAGGTATGATTTACCGATAGGGTAAAGGGAAGTCATAAAGAGCATTCTGTGGGTGTAGGAAATTCTCGATAAGGGATTTGAAGAGCATTTCATCTCTTCGGGCCGAAGGATAAGAAGGTCCTGGTGGGAGTGGACGTGGCCTGGGTGGCGCGTTCTGCGTCAAGTGGTATCAGAGCATAGAAAAGTTTCTTTGCTTTCTGTAGCAGAGAAAAGGGGAGAATTCACCATGCTGCCAAGGAGAAGAGGTAGACAATCACCTGATCCAGAGGAGGAAAGGGAATTGTCCAGAGGAACAGAAATGTCCAGAGAAAGAGGTAGGCAAGGAAAAAATCCAGACGTGGAGAGAGGAATGCAAAATCTTTGTGCCAGAATGGAAGACATGGAGATAAGACAAAGGTGAAACGCTTATGCAGGAGATATCAGTGAATCTGAGGATGAAGGTGATGTTGGACATAGAGAAGAAGAAATCCCAGCAGAAGATGCAGCCAATGAGCGTTTAATTAAGGCTATTGCTCGGATGAGTTCGAAAACCAAGATGGACATTCCAGCTTATGAAGGGAGTCTGGATGCAGAAGAGCTGCTAGATTGGATTAGAGCTCTTGATACTTATTTCGATTATGAAGATATCAAAGATGACAAGAAGGTCAGACATGCTGTCATGAGATTAAAGGGACATGCAGCCTTATGGTGGGATGAACTGCAAACTGACAGGCGTTGCCAAGGCAAGCAGAAGATTAAGAGCTGGGACAGGATGGTTGCAAAGATGAAGGCAAAATTCATTCCCAGGGACTATCAAATTTCTCTGTTCAGGAGGATGCAGAACCTAAGACAGAAGCTGATGACAGTGAAAGAGTATACTGATGAATTTTACAGGTTGAATATCAGAGCAGGTCATCACGAAATCAATAACGAAAAGGTGGCCAGGTATATGAATGGCCTGAGGCATGAAATTCAGGATGAACTAAATTTGGCGACCATCCGGAGGGTGGAGGATGCTTACCAGTTGGCTCTGAAAGAGGAGGAGAAGCTGAGCCGTAAATAAAGTCAGAGGGGAAGAGGCAGAAGTCTGCCCAAAGGCAGATCGGTTGCCCAAGATAAATAACAGAAGCCCAAGGATGACTGGAAGAAACCTCAGACTCAGATAGAGAGAGGTGGAAGTTCGCAGCAAGGGAGATATGTTGAGAAAAGAGAACAACATACTGAGCAGAAAGGAGGAAGAGATGATAATAATAGGTTTCCCCGTACCAGAGGTTAAGGAAGAGGAAGAGGTGGAGTAATCACTTTCTTCACATGTGGAAAGAATGGGCACAAGTTAGTTGACTGTCCAGATAGGAAGAAGGATGGAGGAGAAGCTCACATCACCGTGGCACAGAGGCGAGATGTTGAGGCCGAGTACTCTGAAGGTGGAAGATCGCTGGTGATGCGAAAAGTCATTTTGACGCCGGAGAAGGAGATCGAGAATCCAACACAGAGGAATAGTCTTTTTAGGACTGCTTGCAAGACCAAGGGTTGGGCATGCAAGGTCATTGTGGACAGTGGAAGCACTGATAATCTCATTTCAAGTGAGATGGTAGAAAAGATGGAGTTGAAGACAACTGATCACCCGAATCCCTACAAAGTTTCATGGCTACAGAAGGGACATCAGGTAAATGTCACTAAACAGTGCTTAGTTGACATTAAGATAGGAGGATATAATGATAAAATTTTATGTGATGTTATTCCTATGGATGTCTATCATTTATTGCTGGGTAGACCATGGCAATATGATAGAAGTGTAATTCATGATGGGAGGAAGAATACATATACCCTCTAAAAGAATGGGAGAACTCATATGTTGTGTCCAATTGAAGATAAATAGGTAAAGCTGGAGGTAACCAACACAGTACTTCTCATGAGTGGGAAGGAACTTCTTACAGAAGTTAAGAATAAGGAGGATCCACAATTCTTTGTGGTCAGAAAGCCGAAAATTGTTCTGACTAGCACAAGAGTGGACAATTTGCTAGAAGAAGTTCAGGAACTGCTGGAAGAGTTCGTTGATATTGTAGAGGATGAACTACCTTGTTCGTTGCCACCGATGAGGAGTGTGAGTCATCATATTGACCTCATACCAGGAGCTGGTTTGCCAAACAAAGTTGCATATAGGTTGACACCATAGGAGAATGGAGAGGTTAAAAGACAGGTCCAAGAGTTGTTGGAAAAAGGTTTGGTCAGGGAAAGCTTGAGTCCATGTGATGTTCCAACAGTACTCAGTCCGAAGAAAGACGGAGGCTGGAGGATGTGTACTGATTCAAGGGAGATCAATAAGATAACTATCAGGTATAGATTCCCATTGCCGAGAATGGATGATTTGATGGATTGCTTAAGTGGAGAAATTTTTTTTTCAAAGATAGATTTGAAGAGTGGGTATCATCAGATTCATATGAGAGAAGGTGATGAATGGAAAACAACATTCAAGATAAACGAAGGTTTGTATGAATGGCTTGTCATGTCGTTTGGCTTGATGAATGCACCGAGTACCTTTATGAGGTTGATGAATGAAGTCCTGAAGGAGTTCATCGGAAAATTTGTCATCGTGTATCTGGATGACATATTGGTTTTCAGCAAGACAAAGGCTGAACACTTGAAGCATTTGGCTATTGTGATGAAGAAATTACAGCAAGAGAAGCTGTTGATAAATATGAAGAAGTCCTCATTCATGAAGACAGAGCTCATTTATTTGGGGTTTGTTATTTCTGAAAATGAACTGAGGATGGATCCAGATAAGGTGGAGGTAATCAAAAATTGGCCATCACCGAGAAATATTTTCGAGGTGAGGAATTTCCATGGACTGGCTAGTTTCTACCGAAAATTCATTATGAACTTCAGTGGAATTAGTGCAGCAATGATGGATACAGTGAAGAAAATACATAAATCTTTTCACTGGACGGAAGAGGCTGAGAAGAGTTTCAATTTGTTGAAATGAAAGATTACAGAGCAACCAATTCTGGTGTTGCCAGATTTTCAAAAAACATTTCAGGTGAAATGTGATGCAAGTGGGTTTGCCATTGGAGCGGTCTTGAGCCAGGAAGATAGACTGATTGCATATTTCAGCGAGAAACTGAATGAGGCAAAGGAGAAGTACTCCACGTATGATAAAGAATTTTATGCTATCATATAGGCGCTGAAGAAGTGGAGGCATTATTTGATCCCGAAAGAATTTGTTTTATATAGTGATAACCATGCATTACAATTTGTGACTCAACAGGAAAAGTTGAATCAGAGGCATGCTAAGTGGGTTGAATACATGAAAAATTTCACTTTTGTGATAAAACATATTTCTGGTACTACTAACAAAGTTGTTGATGCTTTGAGCAGGAAATGTTTGTTGTTGCAGGAGTTCAAAGTCAGGACGTTAGGCTTTGATGATCTTAAGGACATGTATGCAGATGATTCAGACTTTAAGGAAGCTTATGAAGCAGCTGAGAACCTAGTTCTCAGAGATAGAAGCCAGTGGATAGAGTACGTGATCCAGGACGGATTGTTGTTCAAAGGCAATCAACTGTGTATTCCAAATTGCTCCATGAGGGAGAACTTGTTGAAAGAGAAGCACAGTGGAGGACTGGCTGGACATTTTGGCCAGGATAAGACCTTTGCAAAGCTGAGGGAGTCATACTTTTGGTCAGGGATGCGGTCAGAAGTCAAGAAGTTTGTGGATAAATGCAGGATTTGCCAGCATTCAAAAGGAAGGAAGCAGAATGCGGGTTTTTATCAACCATTGACGATACCTGAGAAGCCGTGGGATGAAATTAGCATGGATTTTGTATTGGGATTGCCGAGGACACAAAGAGGTGCTGATTCAATCTTTGTGGTAGTTGACAGGTTTTCTAAAATGGCACATTTTATCCCATGCCAGAAGACCAGCGATGCGACCCACATCACAAATTTGTTTTTTAAGGAGATTGTTCGACTTCATGGATTGTCGAAAAGCATAGTTTCGGACAGAGACACAAAATTCATAGAGAATTTATGGAGGACATTGTGGAAGAAGATGGGAACTAATTTGATGTTTAGTTCTGCTTATCATCCTCAGATGGATGGGCAAACGGAAGCGATGAACATGAGTCTAGGAGACTTGCTAAGAAGCTTGGTGACGGAGCACCATAGCAACTGGGATAACATATTACCGCAAGCAGATTTTGCTTACAATGACTCAGTAAATCGGAGCACACGGAAAAGTCCATTTCAGATAGTATATGGAATACAGCCGAGAGGGGTTTCTGAATTAAGGGATTCGGAACCGACTGATACTAGCAGTGCTAGTGCAGGAGAATTCACTGAAGCGATGAAGGAACTTCACAGCCAGGTGAAGGAGCGACTATTGAAGTCAAGTCAAGAGTACAAACGCAGAGCAGATTGGCATCGGAGACAACTTCAGTTTGAAGTTGGTGATCTAGTTCTGGCGCATCTGAGGAAGGAAAGGTTCCCGAGAGGAACATACAACAAGTTGAAAATGAAGAAAATCGGACCATGCAAAGTCTTAAAGAAAATGGGACAGAATGCTTATGAAATTGAGTTACCAGATGGCATTTGAATATCTCCGATATTTAATGTTTCAGATTTATATCCATATAAATCTAATGAAGCAGGAGCAGAAGGTGATGATCAACTAGAGGTCCAGTGGCAGAAGCAGATGCCAGTTGCAGAAAATCCACAGATGGAGCAGATACTGAATAAACAAGTGGGTAAGAAAACCAGGAGGAAAGAATATTTTGAATATTTGGTTAAGTGGAAGGGTCATCCAATTGAAGATGTCAGCTGGGAGACTGAAGCAAAGATTCAGAAGCATGGACATACCGTGCAGGAGCTCATGGACAGGAGCCCATGCAAATTTTCAAGCGAGGGAGTATGATGCAAGAGCATCCCTCACGACAAGCAAAACCAACGTGGAAGCAGAAGACAGCTGGAAGACGTCCAGCGCAAGTTTTTGAATTTTTAAATTTTCCCTTGAAGTTGATGCACTAAATATAAATGAGATCATTTAATTTAGGTGCCTTGGTAAGAATGTAATCAGACCTCGAGCCATACGCTCTCGTCTGAGATAGACAGAGGCATTTATAGTAGTAGTTGCAGGTAGATAGAATTGAATTCTTAGATTAGACAGTTTTTAGAGTGCAGGAGGGAAACTGGATATAGACACCCTCATTTGTATCATTGTAACATTAGCAACAGGAGTTAGAAGATTCTAGAGCATAGGAGAATAGCAGAGAGTGTAGAAAACACCCATGTATAGACCTGGGATTAATAGAAGAAGTTGATTTAGATTCATGGTTGTTGTGTTATTCTCTGTGTATATGTGTTAAATGCTCTGCTTATGAACACTTCTTCATGTTAGGCATTGTTGTTATGCTGTGCGTATGATTTCATGTGTTAATATAGAAGTCTGAGAGGAGGTGAAGTGAGTTACAATTGTTTCTCCTTTTGAGCAAGGATTCCTGCAAGGAGTGCAGTTGAATTCATCCGCAAGGAGTGCATTGACATAAGGCTCAGGTATTTAAACTCTTGTTCTCAAATCTCTCATAAGTGAAAGTGGGTTGCTAAAGCCCTGCAAGGAGTGCGCAGGCTGAAGAAGAAGAAGTCTCAGTTGTGAATCTGAGAAGAAAGGAGATTGAAGATTGCTGTTGCAGGAAGTGCGCAGAGTCGGAAGGATTCAACACTTGGGAAGTCGTTGAATGTTGAGCGCAAGGAGTGCGCGCAAGTTCCTCTGAAGAATCAGAGTGAAAAAGCTCAGGAGGTATAGCACCTTCATGACATTGTTAACGTAGATCACAGGATTTTGTGCCGAGGAAGGTTCGAGCAGTAGATGCAAGTGCAAGTGTCTGAGGATAAGCTCTGAGAAAGAACATTTATCCCTTCTTAAGAAATCTTCAAGGAGGAGGAATCAACGGTCAGGATTCGCCAAGGAAACTGCGAAATCCCGTCAGCCGTTAGATCTCCAGAAGTTGCATCGGGGTTAACCCCTAAGGAGCAGAGGAAGAACCCGGAGTAGACATCGGGACATTGGCGTCATCGGGTCTTCATAGAGTAAGAATCGGAGACCTTGAAAGTCCCGAAATCTTGAGAAAGGATCCTAGCCGTTGATCTTGGCAGGACACGTGTCAAGGAGCCAGGGAGTCATCGGGGTTCGGCTCATCGGAGAATCGGGGTTTCCAGAGACATAGAAATCTCACATGTTGGAATCGCGATCCGTGATATCCCGACGGGAGTTTTGAACCGTCCATCGACGAGGACGCGTGGCAAGAGATCTGGACGAGTCGGTGTTTGGGGGCATCAGAATTTTCACAGGCAAAGAATTTGTGCAACAAGGAATCGCGATTTGCGATTTCCCAATAGGATCAGAGCCGTTGATCTCAGTAGGGACACGTGGCGAGAGATCCCGGAGAGTCGGAGTTCAGGATATCAGGGTTTTCGGAGTCGTGAAACTCTCGCACCATGGAATCGCGATCCGCGATTTCCCGACACGGTGGGAGCCGTTGATTTGAGGGACACGTGTCCGAGGATCTGAAAGAGTCGAAGTTCGGCATTCGGGGTTTATGCATACAACGAAATTGTTGCATTAGAAATTTCGATTTCCCGATACCCGATAGAGCGATGAGGAAGCGGTGACATGGAAGAGAGATCTCACACATGCATCGGGGATCGACATTTCAGGATTCTCGGTGACGAGAAACTCACGACAGGAGAAGTCACAAAATCCGGAAACGTGACGGTCCCATAGTCATAGCAGTTCAATGGAGAACAGGTGTCATCGCATATCGGAGATCAGGACTTGGAAGGGTCTGTGAACAAGTATTACGGGAATCGTGATATCCCGAAACACGATTTCCCGATGACCACTAGAGTGTGGGCCATAGGCGCCCGAGCATAGGAAAGGTGTTGAAAGGTCAAGCCTTGCAGTGGGTCAACGCCAGGTGGCATCAGAAATCAGAGAAACAGAAATCCCAAGGGCGCAAGTTCTACACATTCTGATTTCGCGAAGTCCGAAACTCCGGTAGGGGGAAAGGACCGTAGTCTTGTGGACTAGTAGGTCACATGGGGAAGAGTTAGCCAAAGGGAGCTAAGGGGTGCAGAGAGTGCCATCGCAAATCAGGAATCGGGGGTTTGCGAGGTAAGTTGTCTACGACCTTGTAAGGGTCGATTTCCTGATGGGGGTATTCCCGACAGAAGCAAGGAACACGTGGGCAAATATTTCATCGGGGTTCAGGGATTTATGAGACCCAATCTCGTGAGTTCAGGGCTCGCGATCACGTGAGGTCCGATTTCCCGAAAGGGTAAAGGGAAGTCATAAAGAGCATTCTGTGGGTGTAGGAAAGTCCCGATAAGGGATTTGAAGCGCATTTCAGCTCTTCGGGCCGAAGGATAAGAAGGTCCTGGTGGGAGCGGACGTGGCCTGGGTGGTGCGTTCTGCGTCAAAAATTTTACTCTCAGTTAATAAATCTTGATTATGAACCCTTAGGTGTGAATTTTCTTCTTCATCTTCTAATTTGTCAACTTTATTTTTTGATTCTAGATTCTTTTTTCTTTCATCCTTCAAGATTTTAATTTGTTCTAGTAAATTTTGATTAAGGTTCCTTAGGGAGGAGATTTCTTCCTCTTTTTCGGTTAATTTCTCTTTGAGACCTTGATTTTCTTGTTCAAACTTTTGAAAACACCGCTTCTTCTCCTTGGACTTCATGATTTTTGCAAGTAGTTTCTGATTATGATTTCTTAGGCGAGAAATCTCTTTGTCTTTTTCAATGATGATTTTGTCACATTCTTCTTCTCGATCTTGCAACTTTTGTATTGACTTCTGGTTATCTGGAAGGATCACTTCTGATATGTCCTTCAGGTCTTTTAATGATGGAGCTTCTGAAATTGACTTCATTGTAACGTCATGTAATGTGATTTTCTTCTTCTTATAAGAAAATGTCAAAAACTTTCTCCTTGTGTTGAAAATAAAAGTACCCAATATATCTACCCAAGTTGACCCTAGAATTATATCAACATTATCTTCATAGATTGACACGACATTGAATTGAGCTATGAATTTGTAATCGCCCATAGATAGTTGTAGGTTCTTAATGTCATATTTCTGATTGGAAAGACTCATGTCATTTTCAATTATATTTGGCTCTAAAACCATTAATTAGTTTGCCAGGTCAACGTTAATGTGATTTTTCCTAGCAGTCATGCAAATAGCGATGTTGATTTCTTTCTATGAATAATCCCATTAACTTTTAATAAGGGATCCACATATTTTTTATAAGTAGGGGGAATCTTCCTTGTTTTTCACCACAAAACTCCATTTATATATATTACTCTTCTTCACCTTATGTAACTTAGGGAACCCTTTTAAAAATAACAAGGCTTAAACTCCTTGTTTTTAATAAATATACTCCTCCTTTAACAAGTGCAGCATGCTTCTATATACGGCCTCCGAAACTAATTTTTATATCTGCTATATACGACCTCTGAAACTGATTTTTATATCATAAAAAATGTTTGTGCATGAATAAATTTGATCTTTAGAGTGTTACATATCCAGTCTATTACTCAGTTTCTTCAACGATGACCTATTAATGGCGGTCGGTTTTGTGGCTCGCATGGCGGAGCACATGGCCATGTTCCCCGTGGATACATTGAAGACCCATATGCAGGTTGCGGCGTCTACCGGGGGCTCCCTCCACACAACTGCCATGGTTTTACAGGGTCATCGTTGCCATGAGTTTCGAGGCCTGACCCGCCCATGTTGTCTACTTCTCTATCTACGAGGTTTGCAAGGAGATGCATTCATGTGGATGGAACATTTGAAACATGACTGTTGGGAATTTTGTCTTTCTACATTAATTCAATGTCTCGAAATATGCGAAGGTTGTAATAACACTATCAATTTATTGACCAATGAGGAGTTAGAAAAATACTATTTTTGTTATATTAAAAAAAAAAATTTTTACTTGTTATGTTCAACATTAAAATTGATACAAATTTTTCAAGTCAACAGAAAACTAATATGAAAGTCAATGCTAACTCATTTCTATATATAGCCAGAGGCTGTATAATAAGAGCATATAATATATGTAAAAAGAGTAACCTAGATAAAGATTTGTTTTACCTTTATCTTTTCAATTTTTACCAAGTGTATTTTAATCTCCTATACTTTTGTGTATATAAACTTATCTTAAAAAGTGCTTTAGCACTCTATTTAAACTATACTCCCTTTTTCTTAAGGAATAAAAAATTATGAATTAATACCACCTTGGCTTATATCTTTTTTTTGTTTTTTATTCTTAGGTAAAATAAAAAAAAAATT
>JZKD02S0836611.1:316351-335253 GCA_000966675.3 Picea glauca
TAAAGGTTCCTTCCTTGAAAACGTGCAACTTATTGAAAAGCCATGTCAAGTGATTTATGTGGGATTTATGGTTGTGTGGTCTACTGGGGGTTGTCGATAGGGTCTGTGGCGTGGTCTAGGTTGTGTCCGGTCTGGGAATTGTGACGGAATGATAGGGATCAGCGTGTGAACTAAATTTTGGAGTGTTGGAGTGTGGATAGGGGTCGAGTTTGACAGAGCCATGGGAATGGATAGGACAGAGTGGAAGTTGACGAGAAGGGAAAGGGTTACGGGGAAGGGAAGGGAAGGGGTTACGGAAACGGGGCAAGGTTGCGGGAGTGGGAGTGGTGTGTCGGGAGGGAAGGGGAAGCTGCGGAAAGGGAAAAGGGAACGAGAAGGGAAGGGGAAAGGTTACGGGGTTACGGTGGAATGGTTATAGGTCACAGTAATGGCTGCGGGAGAGGTGACACTATAACGTGAGGGCTAGTTTTTTTTTCTCTATTTTATTTTTTATTTTTATTTTTTTTATTATTTTTTTTTAATGAATTTGCAATGGAATATTTCCTTCTTTTTATTATTATTTTTTAATTGAAATCTGAATAATAATTGTTCTTCAATAGATTGGTAAATTTGATCCTTTGGATTTTGGCAATAGATGTTTCTTTTGGACTTTCAAATTTGCAGCGGAATCACCTTCTTCTTCAACAAATTTTGAATTTTGAATGGCCAAAGGCTATATTTTTGGTCAAAGGCCCAGAAAAATCAAAGAAACTATGAATGGAGTGTGGTTGGCCAAAACTAAATCAGATAAGCTCTGAAAAAATTTGTGTGGCTAAAAGCCAATTCAGACAAAGTATGCAAAGAGAGTGGCCATAGGCCAGGATTAGAAAAACGAAGCTCTGATACCAAATGAGACGAACAAAGTTAGATCACACAAGAATTATCCAAAATACTTGGAATATAACAAAGTAATCCATGTAGGAATAATGTATAAAATATGAATAGATGAGATGATATACAATTGAGAATGAGGGCTCGTTAATATACCCATGCAGGGGTGCCCTTAACCTATAGTCATGTCCTTTGAGACATGACCTTGCGTTATTAATAATAAGTATTTATTTATTAATTATTATGTTATGAATATCTATTTATATGTATATTTATGTTCATAACATTCACCCTCTGATGTCTAACAGCAAAATTGTACCAGGAAGGGCCGTGACGCGACCTGCCTCTTTCCCTTGGCATGGCGGGGTAAGAGAGTGTGCAAATGAGCAGGGTAAGAGTGATGGGAGTCGACTGGATGCAGCGCCAATGCTTAGAGCATCTCGGCTGGTGGAGCACTAATTTAAGATGGATCCATCCTTGTCTGAGCAGGAGGATAATGTTGAGGCCAAGCATGACCTCTGTACCAAGCTTCCCCCATCCATTACACCTTGTGACCGCCATTTTACTCGCGCGAGGGAACTGCCCTCCTTTGTTGGTCAGGCAGTAATGGCCTCTTTCCATTTAATGGTGAGGGGAAGGGTGTTGACCTACCATATTAATGGTGTGGGTCTGGGAAAGCTACGTGGCCTCCCTGTACAACGTGGCACCCCATCCAGGATTAATTATTAATAATATTATTAATATATAATAATAATAATAATAATAATAATAATAATTAGTTATTATAATTATTAGAGACGCGTCCTTTCATGGATGGTCACCATATGTGCCTTTAGGTTCTCTGTATATTTGACACATTCATCATTGTAATAATGAATAGAACCGATCATCTCATATAAAAATTCAACATTCTCGAAGCAAGTTGATGTGGTGAATGTCATAGTGACAAATCCAAGATGTGTTGTGGTGAAGTGGGTCTCTTTCTATGCATGAGGATGTTATCAGTCATCTATCTCTAATTACTCCATGTTTTCAACATGAGGGCCTCGAGACATCATCTCCTAAGTTATCCTCAGAAATTGGGGATAACAAGGCTAGTGGGAAAATTCTCTCGTGCTAATGTCTCTCACTTACCTTTTTGTCAGCGTAGTGGTAGCACCCATTGTTACCACTTTGATAACCAATAGAGGCAAGTCGAGAGGGGCTAGGTGGCTCCCTGTGCATAGAGAGGGAAGGGAGGGGGGCACCCTAGTCATTCTCCAAGTCAACTCCGCTAGTCAATTATTGATTGTCAACTAACTATATCTAGAAAATCTAGAGGTGTGATAAAACTGCAAATCCTACTATTCCAACACCCTCCCCCAACATTAGCACAATCCTCTAGAGATTCAAAAGGTGAAATCACTTATGCACAACCCTCCATAATTGCAATTTCGTAAGGCCTAAGAATAGCTCAAAGTTTCATAGACTTAACACCTTAGAGAGACTTCATGAATATATCAACAACATGATGGTATGGTCTGCGATAAGCAATACTTACAACATTTCATTGTACTAATTATCTCAAATAGTGAGAATGAAGCTCCACATGCTTCATTTTAGTGTGTCTAACAAGATTTTCTATAGCATGTGTCACACTTTGATTATCACAATACACCATAGTCAATGCCTCAAGTGGAAATCCAAGTTTATCACAATACACCATAGTTAATGGATTAACTGGCAATCCAAGTTCTCCCATGAGATGTCAAATCCACATGGCTTCCATGTCGACATTTGTTGCATCATGATAGTATGCTTCCATGGTTGATAAAGAAAACACCTTCTACTTTTTGCAAGACTAGACAATGGGTCTAAAGCCAAGTCAAAATACATAGCTAGGTATTGACTTCTTGTCATCTCCATCTCTAGCTCAATCCAAGTTGGTGTAACCAACTACTAGTTCACATTGTTATTGCAATACTTTATACCAAACTGGTGTAAGTTCCCTATATATAACAAACTATTCTCTTTGTGTCTTTAAGGCTACTTTATTGTGGATTCTACATAAATCTAGAAACCACAATAACAACAAAGGTAAAATCAAGTTGAATATGATTTAAATAAACAAAGCCACTAACAAGTTGTTGATAGAGTGTAGCATCAAATTTCAAAGAGTCACACTCCATGGCTAGCTTCACTCCATACTAATAAAGCATAGGAGAGGGCTTACAATGTTCCATTCCAAACTGCATGGTTAGCTTCACTCAATACTAATAAGGCATGGCAGAGGGCTTACAGTCTTCCATTCCAAACTTTTGTAAACAATTTAACACATATTTGGGTTGAGAAATAAAGATACCATCATCCATCTACAGGTCTTAGATGCCAAAAAATAAGCATTGCTTATAGTGATGACTAAATCATCCACATACAATGCAACAATCAATGGTGTATCCCTTACATGTTGTACATAAATACTATGATCCAAAACGATATTGAAGAAAAAATGGTCAATTGTCTCATACCATGCCCTAGGGGCATGTTTCAAACCATATATGGATTTTTTCTCTTGACAAGCATGACTTTTATCCTTCTCAAAATTAGTCATCCTTCTCAAAATATTATTACAACTAAATTTAAGAAAAAATATGATACAATGAAAAATTAGAGAATAAGAAAAAATTAAGATATTATAAGGAAATGATCAACATAATTTAGAAAATCAAAAGTATTGTTAAATTTTAGTTAGATAAAAAATAAATCAACATTACTAAAATAAAAACAAATTCTCATTAAATCCATGATGAAACAAACTAAGTGGATTTCAAATTTTTGATTAGAATCTCAATCTTCCTAACTTTTTAACTTAACCCCAATATATGAATACTTCTCTTAAAACCTTTTTAAACACAAATAAAACATTAAAACAAACCAAATAAATTTTTACAAAAAATAAACGAAAATTAATATAATAACCATTATTACTTTTATTATAATTTTAAAAACTACAATTCTTTAATTATATACTAAAACTTAGAATGCTCAAACTATATTTGGTTTTCCATCCTATAGTCTATTTTAATTTAATTATCAAAAGTGTATTTTAATTATCAAAATAAAATACTCATAGAAATAGCTAAGTAAAAATATATTACCATTGCAAATTATTATAGGTTGTATTGTATAAAATGCCGGGAAGAGGTCCTACTTATTTTATTAATTTTGCATTACTATAGACTTATATTTTTAGGAAAGGAATATATTACTTTGCAGCTCTCTCACTTATTTCCATAATCTCTACTACATAACACGTACTCTCTCCGTACACAAAATTATCAACCTCCCTTTTGTAGTAAATTCCTGGTAGTTTGCGAGGGTCATAACCATTGAGATCAAGGGTTCGAATTCCTTCTTCGCCAGACCAGATTCGAACTGGTCTACTACCCTATCAACCAGACCGGAGCCCGACCAACAGTTAAATCTTGCAACTGAATCATTGTTTAAACTCTCACTCATCTACCATCCGAACGATCAAATTCCACCAGATCGACGAACAGCGTGTGGTTAATTACGCTTAAAGGTGTACATCTATTGACAATGGGCACATTTAATAGGTATTTAGTTGTTAATACGTTTTCTATGAACAAGATTAAATATGCCTAAAATATTCTTAGTCCTCACAATAAATGAATGACTCTGATTTCATCAGGCCGCGAGTTAACGGCTTTGCTAGTTAAACTTACAATCAATTCACATTAATATTTGAATGGAGATCAAACCTGTCCACAGGACTATAATCGGTTGATAGTATTTCAATGCTTTTTTTCACCGAACTCTATAACAGCCATTAACGTAAACTTCATTTCATGAGCATGTAGCTATGAACGCTGACAACTACCAAAGTGTTGTGGGGCTTCCATTGAACCGGACGAACCAGCACCACGTGAATGCGGGGCCTCTTCTGTTCAAATCTAAATCCATTAGCATGAAGCTATGAACGCTGACAACCACAAAAGTTTTGTGGGGCTTCCACTGAACCTGAAGAACCAGCCCCCCCACGTGAAGGCGGGGCCTTTTCTGATCAAATGCAGAAAAGGCCCCTAGCGATGCAGACAGTCCCTACGGATCACATGCATTTGTCCGTCAACATGGAAAGGAAAAATTTTCATGGACCACCACGGTCCTGTCCTCCTATTGAGTTAGTAATCTGTACGTGGGTTTATGAATTTTTTGTAGCAACGAGAACGGGAAGAGAATATTTGGTTTCAGTCAGAGACATCTTGCAGATTGACATTAAATGCATGGTCGAGCAATTTGTTATTTCAATACCAAGTTAGGACTAATCATATGACTATTAATTATGATGTGGATGTCAAKTCTRAGTGCTTATATATAGAGAACGAATGTATGGTCTTACCACAGTCTTGTGTGCAAGCTTTYCATCTCTTATTTTCTGTGATAATTGTTTTGCTTCTGAAATCAATAGCWAGAAGGATGAGGAATCCTCAAGTTCTTCTTTTGAAGCAGATCATCAGAGCATTTTGCAAGGTTKCCCATGGCTATAAGGGAATTGGCTATCGCCTCTCTCCAAAGACAAGATATTTCACAATGAAAGATGAGGTCRTSGGAAGATCATGCAGTCCYCTKCCCACAGATGTTCCCAAGGGACACTGTGCAGTGTATGTTGGAAGCGAACGCAGTAGATTTATCATTCCCACCATTTATTTGAATCATTCTCTGTTCCGGGCATTGCTAGAGAAGGCCGAGGAAGAGTATGGGTTTGATCACCGTATGGGACTCATTATTCCCTGTGAAGAAACAGATTTCCAATTACTGACCTCCATGCTGGGAAAAAAAGGATGTCACKCCTAGAACTTTGAAGCTGATTGTCCTCCATATGCAGCGACGGAGAGATTGMCTGCAATMTGTTAAAATKAACCCAAACAGAGATTGCGGCCAAGATCTTGAGAATTACAACAGCTAYCTTGGTTGGAGCTGCAGAGATGTCCTTTGAWATTGAAAGTAAAACCAAAGATATGCTTTGGTTTTGTTTTTGTTTTCGAATTTGAGTTGGAGAAGCTGCACAACTCCATTATATGCTTATTAGCAACCAAAATGATTTGAGTTGCATAAGAATTTTCAGGGCAGCAGTCTTACAGTCTAAGATTTTGCAGATGGCAGGGATACGTTTCAAATCACCACCTTCAAAATGAGGCAGAAAGCGAGAGGGCATGAGAGCTGTTCAAAATTTGTATGCAGTAAATCAATCATAGATCAAACGGGAACTTATGAAAACTGTGTTGGATGCAATTTTCTGGGCTAAGGCTAGTTGAGAATACCAAGTACTATTGGTCATTTTATGAGTTATGGCTAGTGGAGACTAGCTCATGCATTGGTATGCTAAACTGTGTAAATAAACTAAAGCCAAACAATTTTATCTAATGTTTTCTTTGATGACATGTTTCATGATTTTACCATTTGTGTCTCTTTCGTGCAATAACAGGGTTCGTGTAATAACAGGGTTCGAACTTCGCTGACTGGTGGGTAATTATGCTTCGACAAATCCGGTCTTATAAAGAATTTTATATAAATTATGTGGATGGCATACAAAACAGTTTCACAGATGTTTAGCAAGATATGGAACTGAACTAAAAAATCATATATGAGTAATTACTTTAAAAAGCGAAAAACAGTTTCATTTTGCAAGAAATGGAACTGATCGGAAAAATCATATATGAGTAATTACTAGAGATGATTACATCGTTTTATAGATCATAAATTAATGAACATTGTTTTGTAATTCAAGTTATAACACGAACTGCAAAGAACAGACTTCAAAACATAATTGCCTAGAAGCCAAAAGAATGAGATATAGCGATTCATCTACAGATAAATTGCAAAGAGAATTCAACAGTACTTTCTATTAAAACATAAAACTGTCAAAATATTAAATAGGAAGTACGATTTAAAGGAATGAATGCTCCAACAAAAAGTACCCTACCACCTTTAACGCGTTTCAACATTTTACAGTGTGCATGTTTATAATACCCACAGATGCTTTAAATATAATATATGCATCAATTCTTTTAATATAATATATGAATTAGTGAATTTAATATAATATATACAGCCATGCTTAGTAACAAACAATAGTGTCGACATCTCATCCCAAATATTCATTATTTCACTACCATTCAGTGTACAAAGTAATACATGTATTAGGATACACGAATTAAACAAGCATTGAAGCGTACATAACATATGCAAACAATGTGGAACCGATGTGTAACAATTATAATAGCATTGGTGTTGCACAAAACAAAAAAGTGAATTTGGTGCACATTACATATAAATGCATTGGTTCCTTTTAATTTATTTGTATGCATCAATGCTTTTGTATTAAGGGAACATCGATGCACTTTAACAATACAAAAACTGAAAAATAAAATTTCTACTACAACCTTAGTTATATGGAACATCCATTAAAACCTTTATTGAAAATAATGGAGGTTGTAGTGGAGGTTTTTTTTTTTTAATTTTCCAAAATCTTGTAACTCTAAAAAGCTCCACTAAAAAGTGTTCTCCTTGTATTAGAAAATCACACAGATTTTTTGTCATGAGCTATAGTTTCTCCAACTCCATGTACAAAAGTTTAGTATACTATCTCCTAGAGTTCCAACTTATCTGGGATAAATTTAGGGAGTAGGTGAGGAGCCTTGATAGCTCCAAAAACTCTGATATGCATTTCCCTTTTCAGTGACATACCAGTCACCCCACTCTCCAACAACATGCATATATTTTTCCAACATACATCTCGTTGGTGGAAAGAAAAGTAATTGGTATAGAGGAGCTATGAGTTTCTTGCATATTTGATTGTAATGGATCCTATATCTATGTTCCCATAGATTCTGACAGTAGATGTGAATGTGTGGATCACTTGATTTTCATTGCCAACCCATACTTTGGAAGGAGATGACCATGCAAATGATGTCTAGCAAATATGAGGACATGTAAAAAGTTGGATTCTTTTTTGGGGCCATGTGTTTGGCCTTAAATATATCTTGGAACATAGTACTAGATAGGATGGTTCCCCAATTGAAGATAGTGCCCATCCTGGTGACTACATAAATCAGGGGAACCCATGATTCTATGAATTGGGTGGTGTCTTATTTTCCATATAATATTCTCATAAGCGCCATGCTGATCTTGTAGGAGGTCCTTAGCAAGTTCGCTGGGTAGGTCCCTATTCTTCTTGCTTTGAAATATTTACTAGTTTCCCACTAACTCTTTGTAATATCCCTACAATTCAAAGGGGATTGCAACATCCATTCATTCTTAAGTTCAACCTCCACTGACAGGAATTTGTAACATATATCCAAGGTTGATTTTTGAATTGAGGTGACATCCTTTCCATTGGTGCCTTGTATCATTCTGTCATGTATGTCTACCTTATTGATAAGCCAGGTGATGGCCTTTGCATAAGGGACAACAACAAGATTGGTATCCACTTTATGAAGTTGTGAATGCTTGATGGATTGATAGACACCTTCATCGAGATTGGTGTCTCTAGGGACGACCCAAATCTTGGGGAGTGTTTCCTCTCTAAGCATCTACTACAAGTCCCCCCCCACTTGAAAATTTTCCTTGGGTCCATACAACAATTGGTATTGGCATAAATAGGTCATGGAATGCCAAAATCTATCTCTAGCTCAGATTCTTCATGGTCTACGCTCAACTTGATTACCTACTCTTTTTTCTTCTTAGTTCTCTTAGAAGTCACATCCAAGTCGTGCAACTCATCCATTTCAACAACAACATACACTAGTAATGTTAGTTATATAAACACTATTGAATTTTCTTTATGTGGAAGAAAACATAGGTACAAGGATTGGTAGGTCTCTTATCTTCAAGTTAGGTATTTCTAGAGAAGAACTTTGTCAAGGTGATGGATTCTTCAATTACTTGTTTTGTAGAGGTGGTAACTCGAAATGGATGCATATTGTACTTAGGAAAATTTGTATCACTTGTGTTTCACACATAAAAGAGTTTGCATTGGTTTTAGTTGAGTCGGAGATGGAAAAATATCATCCCTTCTAGGAAATTTATAACAAGATGGGAAGTGAAAATTTTAGGGGATAAATTGTTGATTTTTGTAGCTTTGGGAGGTATTCCCACAAGAGGCCAAAGTGTTAGGCATGTTGGAATCTTCGTTGGCACTAGATTAGCCTTTCGGTTTGGTGAAAANGGAGAAGCTGCACAACTCCATTATATGCTTATTAGCAACCAAAATGATTTGAGTTGCATAAGAATTTTCAGGGCAGCAGTCTTACAGTCTAAGATTTTGCAGATGGCAGGGATACGTTTCAAATCACCACCTTCAAAATGAGGCAGAAAGCGAGAGGGCATGAGAGCTGTTCAAAATTTGTATGCAGTAAATCAATCATAGATCAAACGGGAACTTATGAAAACTGTGTTGGATGCAATTTTCTGGGCTAAGGCTAGTTGAGAATACCAAGTACTATTGGTCATTTTATGAGTTATGGCTAGTGGAGACTAGCTCATGCATTGGTATGCTAAACTGTGTAAATAAACTAAAGCCAAACAATTTTATCTAATGTTTTCTTTGATGACATGTTTCATGATTTTACCATTTGTGTCTCTTTCGTGCAAGAACAGGATTCGTGTCCCTTTCATGTAATAACAGGGTTCGCTGACTGGTGGGTAATTATGCTTTGACAAATGCGGTCTTATAAAGAATTTTATATAAATTATGTGGATGTCATACAAAACAGTTTCACAGATGTTTTAGCAAGATATGGAACTGAACTAAAAAATCATATATGAGTAATTACTTTAAAAAGCGAAAAACAGTTTCATTTTGCAAGATATGGAACGGAACGGAAAAATCATATATGAGTAATTACTTCATCGTTTTATAGATCATAAATTAATGAATATTATTTACGCAGAAAGGTGTATATCTATTGGAGATGAGCACAATTAATGATCTTTTAATCTTAAATTCTAATCTGATGGTCATGCATTGAAGATGTTGGTATATTCTTAGTGGTCCTCCAAAATCAATGAGTCAGATTTATTGTTGATTACTTCTTTGCATTTATAAATACATCTGTTAACCTGTTTTAACATTTACCTAATCATATTAAAAAATTACTATAATATCATATGATTACCACATTTAAATAATTAACTTTTGAAATTCTTCAACTGTCCATAAATGACTGCCAGCAAATTTTTTTATTTATGAACCATTCGACGTTCACCAACCATAAATTAGCAGTTGTGCTAATTTGTAATTCAAGTTATAACACGAACTGCAAAGAACAGACTTCACAACATAATTGCCTAGAAGCCAAAAGAATGAGATATAGTTATTCATCTACAGATAAATTGCAAAGAGAATTCAACATTACTTTCTATTAAAACATAAAACTGTCAAAATATTAAATAGGAAGTACGATTTAAAGGAATGAATGCTCCAACAAAAAGTAACCTACCACCTTTAACGCGCTTCAACATTTTACAGTGTGCATGTTTATAATACCCACAGATGCTTTAAATATAATATATCCATATATGGACCTGTGAGTTTAATATAATATATGAATTAGTGAATTTAATATAATATATGCATCCATGCTTAGTAACAAACAATAGTGTTGACATCTCATACCAAATATTCATTATTTAACTACCATTCAGTGCACAAAGTAATACATGTATTAGGATACACGAATTAAACAAGCATTGAGGCGTACATAACATATGTAAGCAATGTGGAACCGATGTGTAAAAATTATAAAGTATTGGTGTTGCACAAAACAAAAAAGTGAATTCGGTGTACACTATATATAAATGTATTGGTTTTTTTTAATTTATTTGTATGCATCGATGCACTTTAACAATACAAGAATGGAAAAATAAAGCCTCCACTACAACCTCTACCCACCTAAAATTTCTTAGTTATATGGAACATCTATTAAAACCTTTGTTGCAAATAGTGGAGGTTTTTTTTTTTAATTTTACAAAATCTTGTAACTCTAAAAACCTCTACTAGAAGGTGTTCTCCTTGTATTAGGAGATCACAGAGATTTCTTGTCATGAGCTAGAGTTTCTCCAACTCCATGTACAAAAGTTTAGTATACTATCTTCTAGAGTTCCAACTTATCTGGGATAAATTTAGGGAGTAAGTGAGGAGCCTTGATAGCTCCAAAATCTCTGATATGCATTTCCCTTTTCAGTGACATACCAGTCACCCAACTCTCCAACAACATGCATATATTTTTCCAACATACTTCTCATTGGTGCAAAGAAAAGTAGTTGGTATAGAGGAGCTATGAGTTTCTTGCATATTTGATTGTAATGGATCCTATATCTATGTTCCCATAGATTCTGACAGTAGATGTGAATGTGTGGATCACTTGATTTCCATTGCCAATCCATACTTTGGAAGGAGATGACCATGCAAATGATGTCTAGCAAATATGAGGACATGTAAAAAGTTGGATTCTTTTTTGGGGCCATGTGTTTGACCTTAAATATATCTTGGAACATAGTACTAGATAGGATGGTTCCCCAATTGAAGATAGTGCCCATCTTGGTGGTCCTACATAAATCAGGGGAACCCATGACTCTATGAATTGGGTGGTGTCTTATTTTCCATATAATATTCTCAGAAGCGCCATGGTGATCTTGTAGGAGGTCCTTAGCCAGTTCATTGGGTAGGTCCCTATTCTTCTTGCTTTGAAATATTTACTAGTTTCCCACTAACTCTTCGTAATATCCCTACAATTCAAAGGGGATTGCAACATCCATTCATTCTTAAGTTCAACCTCCATTGACAGGAATTTGTAACATATATCCAAGGTTGATTTTTGAATTGAGGTGACATCCTTTTCATTGGTGCCTTGTATCATTTTGTCATGTATGTCTACCTCATTGATAAGCCAGGTGATGGCCCTCGCATAAGGGACAACTACAAGATTGGTATCCACTTTATGAAGTTGTGAATGCTTGATGGATTGATAGACACCTTCATCGGTATTGGTGTCTCTAGGGACAACCCAAATCTTGTGGAGTGTTTCCTCTCTAGGCATCTACTACAAGTCCCCCCCCACTTGAAAATTTTCCTTGGGTCCATACAACAATTGGTATTGGCATAAATAGGTCATGGAATGCCAAAATCTATCTCTAGCTCAGATTCTTCATGGTCTACGCTCAACTTGATTACCTACTCTTTTTTCTTCTTAGTTCTCTTAGAAGTCACATCCAAGTCGTGCAACTCATCCATTTCAACAACAACATACACTAGTAATGTTAGTTATATAAACACTATTGAATTTTCTTTATGTGGAAGAAAACATAGGTACAAGGATTGGTAGGTCTCTTATCTTCAAGTTAGGTATTTCTAGAGAAGAACTTTGTCAAGGTGATGGATTCTTCAATTACTTGTTTTGTAGAGGTGGTAACTCGAAATGGATGCATATTGTACTTAGGAAAATTTGTATCACTTGTGTTTCACACATAAAAGAGTTTGCATTGGTTTTAGTTGAGTCGGAGATGGAAAAATATCATCCCTTCTAGGAAATTTATAACAAGATGGGAAGTGAAAATTTTAGGGGATAAATTGTTGATTTTTGTAGCTTTGGGAGGTATTCCCACAAGAGGCCAAAGTGTTAGGCATGTTGGAATCTTCGTTGGCACTAGATTAGCCTTTCGGTTTGGTGAAAAACCCCTTGGATTTGAGTGGGGGCTTCATGGGTTTGGTTGTGGGATTTGTGTGCTTGTGTTGGGGCTTCACACCCACAAAGAAAGCCTAATTTGATGTTGACTTGTGGAGGGGCTTCTATGGTGATCCCCAAGGATTGTGTATAAAGGAGAGAGGTCATTGTGACATCTCATTGTATCATAATAGAATAATAGAGTTAACATAAGTGAGTATGCACTTGTGCTAGGAAACTTTGTGGTTTCAACAAAGGGAAATTATGCTAGGGTGGAAAATATGGCCTAGGGTTGAGGACCCTCTATCTTCTATTCTTAGTAGGGAAAATCACACCACATGTGTGGGAGAGAGAGGCAACCACAAAAGGAATATATTGTACAAAGTGGAGAGAGTCGTACAAAGTGTTCGTACAATTTTTCACATGTATGTAGGTTGTAGTTGGAACAATCGTGTACATACATAAGTTTCTATGAGAACAGTGATGTACATTTGTACAAGCTCTTATGGGTAGGGGCAGGTCAGTACAAACTGACGTCAGGTGATCTCAGTGGGTTGTACAGGTGGTCTACAGTAGATTTGTGGGAAAATGATATTTCTAGAATATTATTGAGGTTTGGATTTTCTTGTTTGTATATTGGAGGACAAGGTTGTCCTCAGATTTGGTGATATTGAGAGGACTAGTTCTATCCTTAGATTTGGTAACTTTGAGAGGACTGGTTTTGGTCCTCGGAATTGGAGAATTGGATAAAGTTATAGAACACAAATATTTTGTCTCTTATGTATTAATGATTCATCTCTGATCTTGTTCTTTCTGTTGCATATGTTTTCAGTCAATAATTCCAGTGTAAAGTTGTTCAGTGATAGTTAGATCACTAGGAAGCAATTTTCATATATAAAATTAGTCACATAGATATTCATGTGAAAATTGACATGGTATCAGAGCTTGGGATTCGAAGAGAAGGGGATCATATTGAGACACTTTGTTGGCTACAACACTAGAATTCTAGTGTTGTACTTTTTCTTGTTCTTGTTCTTGTTCTTGTTCTTATTCCGAGCAAGTCAAGATGGTGAATACATTGAATATTGAGGATAGGTTGGAAGGGGAAATCAACTTCTGGGCTTGGAAGGTGAGGGTTCTCCTTCTGTTGGAGGAGAATGACCTCAATGAGTATGTTGAGGATGTGGTTCCTAGCCTGACTAATATAGTAGATTTGGCATTTCATAAGAAGAGGGAAGTGAAGTCCAAGTAGGTATTGCTAGAGTCTGTGAAGGACCACTTGATTCCTCACATTCATGAGAATAAACTATAAAGGATATGTATGATGCTTTGGTGGGTCTTTACCAAAACAAGAATATTGGAAGAATGTATCTCTTGAAGCATCAACTTCAGATTGTCAGGATGACCAGTGAAGACACAATTGTGAGTTATCTTATGAATATTACTCAGATCCAAGATCCTTTCACAGTTATTGGTGAGACAGTGAAGGATGTTGAGTTGGTGAATTTAGCATTGAGAGGTCTTCCCAGGTCCTCGAAACCATTTGTGCAGGGGATCTATGCATGAGATATGTTACCAGACATTAATAGATTATGGAATGATTGTATCTAGGCAAAGACCTGGTTAGCATCCATGGATGATATGGATGGTGTCGTGAAGAGTAGCAGTGATGAGAACCAGTGCCTTGCAGCCTGCACTAGAAAGGACAAAAGGGATTCTCGAGACAGAAGAGGATATTAGGGAGAAGGGATTCTTCCGAGAGAGAAGCATCTCCAGAGCCAAGATGGACGAAGGATCTTAGTAATATTAGATGTTATGAGTTCCATGACTTTGGTCATTATGCTTCACAGTGTCCACACTGGAAGGGAAGAGGAAGGAGGCAACAGGAATCAACAACAGAGGTCAATGAGGTTGCAGATAGGTTCCATAGGGAGATCTTGTCGGTATTCGACCTTTCAGGCACTGTCTCCATCAAGGAGAGATGGTTAGTGGATAATGGAGCATATTTCCATATGACAGGTGCTAGAGAGTTGTTTGACACTCTCATAGAGAATGGATCAGACTTATGTGTGGAGCTTGGTATGGGAGCCAAGCATTTAGCATGAGGATACGGTGTTGTATCGTTTCGATTGGAGTCGAGAGAGATATTGAAAGTGTCAAATGTGTTGTGGGTGCCAAAACGCAGGATTGTCCTCTCAGTGTTGGAGGTTAAGAGGAAGGGATATCATGTATTGTTTCGAGATGGACGGGTATTGCTTGTGCCTAGATGGTCTAGCTTCAGACTAGTAGTGGTTCTTGGAGTTAGTTAGGGAAACCTATATAGGTTGAGGGGACAACCTATGAGTATTGTGACTAGTAGCAGCAAAGAGACAGATTAGGAGAAGCAGGTGGCTACACGAGTGGTGAGTCAGGTACCCCACTATTGGTATAGGTTTAGAGGGAGCCAAAGTTTAAAGGGATTCTACCCTCGAGATCTAAGAGTGAGGAGCAACCTCCAAGGACTGTGCAAAGGACAATGGACAGGGAGAATATGCCCCCAAGGGATGTGCAGAGTCAGAGGGAGTCAAGTTTCATGAGGAGCATGCAATCGCAGAGTGATCCTGATCTCAAGGAGATTCAGTTAGCTTAGAGGGAGAGATGGTCATCCAGAAAGAGTTCCCCCTTAGGTTCATTTGAGAGAGAGACATATTCTAGGATTGAAAAATAGGTGTCATGGGTGGAGGAGGCCAAAAAGGAGCTTCAGAGGTAGGAGGATTCTAGGGCATGTGAGACATGTATGGAGTATCCATTTGTTTTAGCAAGATGTGCTACAGTGGCTGAGGATGTAGACAATCAAACAAATTATTCTTCAATGACTGAGGATGCGGCCAGTCAGACAAATTGGATAGCAAGAAGCTGGGATGGGTAGGATGCTAATAGAGTAATAGATCTAGATACACTTCCAGCATGCGAGGAAGAGTATTGGAGTACAGATGAGGAAGCAGATCACCTTGGATTTGGGAGAGAGATGCTTCTAGTACTAGTGGTACATCCAGCTCATGGTGGATGGGATACCTACTTCACTAAGAAGGAGTGTTGATTTTTGTAGCTTCGGGAGCTATTCCCACAAGAGGCCAAGGTGGCAGGCATGCGAGAATCTCCGTTGGCACCAAATTAGCGTGTCGGTTTGGTGAAAAACCCTTTGGATTTGAGTGGGGACTTCATGGGTTTGTTTGTGTATTTTTTGAGCTTGTATCGGAGCTTCACACCCACAAGGAAAGCCTAATTTGATATTGACTTGTGGAAAGGATTCTATGGTGCTCTCCAAGGATTGTATATAAAGGAGAGAGATCATTGTGACATCTCATTCTATCATAATAGAAAAATGGAGTTAGCATAAATGAATTTACACTTGTGCTAGAAATCTTGGTGACTCATAACCTTGAGATCAAGGGTTGAATTCCTTCTTCGCTGGACCACATTCGCACTGGTCTACTTCCCTATCGACCACACCCCACCAGACCAGACCCCGACCAACAGCTTATTTAATTCTTGCAACTGAATCATTGTTTAAACTCTCGCTCGTCTACCACCCGAACTATCACATCCCACCATACCATAGCCCGACCGACAGCGTGTGGTTAAACTTACAATCAATTCACATTTATATTTGAATGGAGATCAAACCTATCCACATGACTATAGTCGGTGGATAGTTTTTCAATGCTTTTTTTCACCAAACTCCATTACAGCCACCCAATTCCATTAGCATGAAGCTATGAACGCTGACAACCACCAAAGTCTTGTGGGGCTTCTATTGAAGCTAAAGAACCAGCCCCACATGAAGCGGGGCCTCTTCAGTTCAAATCTAAATCCATTAGCATGAAGCTATGAACGCTGACAACCGCAAATGTTTTGTGGTGTTTCCATTGCACCTGAAGAACCAGCCCCACGTGAATGCGGGGCCTTTTCTGCATAAATCTAGGGATGCAGACAGTCCCTACTAGTGCGCGAATGAGACTCATCACATGCATTTGTCGGTCAACATAGAAAGGCAATTTTTTCATGGACCACCACGGTCCTCTTCTGTCCTCCTATTGCGTTAGTAATCTGTACATAAAAACATAAAACTGTCAAAATATTAAATAGGCAGTACGATTTAAAGGAATGAATGCTCCAACAAAAAGTAACCTGCCAACTTGATGTTGCATTCACATGAAACTCTAATTGCAGAGAAGGAAAGTACATGATGTGTAGGGTTTCCAGTGAGCAAGAAACGCCAAGAGAGGGCTAACCCATGCTAATTCATTGTCATGTCCATTCAAATGAACGATCGGTAACATCAAAATTGAATGAATATAAATGCTCATATGTAATGGGTAGTCTTCGTTTTTTATATAGGAAAATCTGGAGCAAATTGTTAGATCAGTAGATTTGAGTGATTATTTTGATATAATCTTATTATTTCAAAAAAATTTCAGAATGTTGAATCCATTTTTATATTAAAACTAAATTTCAAACAACAAATAATACTGATTTCGACAGAGCAGATTTATATCCCCATATTCTAACCAAAAAAACCATTTCATAAAATAATTAGACTACACATAAAAGAAGGTTGTCCAGCGTTTCTTAATCCTTGTCTATGGGAATCGGATCCATTATAAGCCCTTTTTTTTCATCGAATCCAGAATAAGGCAGCCAGAGTATTGTAATTTGGTTCGTGTTACTTTGCCATCCCTTATTTGTTCGGCCATCTATTATAAACCGTTTGTTTTCTGAAAGCGTTATAAAATGGAAGGTACTGTTTTTTTGTCAGGGATTATCTGTGGACACTCTAAGACGAGAAGCTCTACTATCTATTTAACACCGGTCTTTGTTGATTCCCATCAAATAAATAGTATGGGAAAACTTTTGAAAGGGTTAATCTGGGGCCTCTAAGACAGAATCTCTACCATCTATTAAAGATCGATCTTCATCGATTCCCATCAAATAAATTGTGTGAGAAAATTTTGCTACAGGGTTGGAATTGGCACGCGCTCTCTATATATATTGGTTCATATATCATTGTTTTAAAAATAAACATTATTCATTGTTTTAAAAGTAAGCATTATTCATTGCTTTAAAATTAAGCAATTATTTTTAGATAATTGAATGATCTTTCATTTTAATTTTAATATATATAGATTATGTATAGATTATCTAAAGTTATTTGAAAATTTGTAAATATTAAATTAATTAATAAAAAATGTAAACCATTTTTTAAAAAATTACTTCTTTTAGGTAGGTAATGTAAAAATTCAAAAAATATGTAAATTGATTTTGGTCAAAATATTAGTAAATTGTTTAGAAAATAAAGAAATAAAACATTAAAGAGTAACAACTAGATCAAATAACACTAAGAAGTAACTATGAAAGCAATAGGAAGAGCTTAGTCATGGTCATCTAAGAGAGTGCCCCATCTTAAAAAAACAAGGGATTGCATCAACTAATTGTACCCATTCCAACTCATATGTGGTAGGCTTTAAGGACCTTGGCATTTTAGAAATTGTTGGGGCAATTGTTGGGCTAAAGATGAAATGTGTTTTTCATTGGCAATTTCTGGTGTGCTCAAGTTTATCACTTATCTTTCTGCAAGTTTAGAGGTAGGCCTCATTGTTACCACTTGAATAACTAGTGGACTAGTTGGGTGGTTGGGCACCTCAATAATCCAAGCTTTGTTGGATAGGTTCCATCTCAAGGTGCACCTTATTTTTCTTCACTAAGATTTACAAGTACATGATGTTATATATAATTGAAATTTATAGTGAAAAAGTGGTGGGTAGATAGAATTTATCATCTATATGACACTAAGAGAGTTAAATTTATAGTGAAAAAGTGGTGGGTAGATAGAATTTGTCATCTATATGACACTAAGGGAGTTGAAAATACCAAACATTTTCTTTTAAAATATCTTTCATACACCCACATTATATTTAGATTTCAAAATATACTGAACTTCCTTTTTAACTTAACAAAACTATAATAATATAGAAATACTTTTCTTAAGGTTTTTTAAACACATAAATAGAACTTCAAAGCAAATCAAATAATTCCTTACTTTTTAAAGATAAAATAAGCCAAAATTAATATAATAACCATTATTATCATTATTATCATTTAAAAAGTTACTATATTTGATTTTCCATCATAGATTTTGTTTTAATTATCCAAATTAAATCATCATTAAAAATAACTAAGTAAAAATATATTACTATTTCATATTATTATAAGTTGTATTTTATAAAATGCCATGAAGAACTCATTCATATATATATATATATATATATA
>JZKD02S0836611.1:336577-355244 GCA_000966675.3 Picea glauca
GTTGAGGACAAAGAACAATAATCAGAAGTCAAATTCCAAAATGCGGAGGAACAAAGTAAAAAGGGCTATGAAGCATAACAGAGTCAAGATGAAACATATATGGCGTAGCAAGCCAGGGAAGAAGCTCCATCTATATCACTATCTAAGATCAAGAAAGGTTAAGATGGAATTATTAATTTGTAAGCTTAGCTGAGACTGAGACCAACAAGCATGTTATGTTTTTGCTCTGTTATGTTTGGTAGAAAATCCATTTCTCCATTAAGGGGGAATGTTGGAATAATGGAGAAATTAGGATAATTAGTTAAGATATGCTTAACTAAGTTATTGTGTATCTTTCATATTTAGGTTTGGATTAGTTTCAAGATCCACCTTTGTAGGAGGTTGTTGTAAGCACCTTGTGCTATATATATGTGTACTTGATTTACATTAAATATAACAGCTTATGTGAGCGTAGACTCACTCACAGGTGATGTGCCCTTGTGGCTTCACTGTGATTAATTTTAACTATTTGGAGCTCTGCCTTTATATTTCACTGAGTTTGTAAACTCATTTTATCTCTTGATAAAAATTTGTTTTTGAACAATTTTTTTTTGTTTTTACCGATTGGGAATCGGTTTTACATTTATCCCAAGATTATTTGTCGGAGCGTATATGATTTGAAAATTCATTTTTATTATAAGTTTCTTATTTCGCATTTCGGAGTTCACTTATTACAAGTGTGTGGAGCTCCTTTGCTTTACCAAATGCCGAAACCCGAAATTGTTGGGCCCAGAGTTTATTCGCATTTCGCAATCGGCAATTGAAGTTGCGCGTTGTTTTGTATCAAGGGTTTGCAAACCCTGAAACCCGAAAAGCACCGGGCCCACATTCCATTCTCATTTTCGCAATTCAGGAGTTGTTGTGTGTTGGTGTTTGACATTTGTAATCGCCAAACCCTGAACCCCGAAACCCAAAGTGTTGGGCCCACAACCTTTTTGCATTTCGCGATTTGGCAAACAACATGGTCTTTTTTTTGTGTGTGTGTGTTCGGCGTTTGTAATTGCCGAAACCCGATTGACCTCTGGTTTTTCACATTTGGTATCAGAGCCTGAAGTTTATTCAGCAATTGCTTAGTTCATTGCAGATTATTCCTGTTAGTGCCAAAAAAAAAAATATTCTCATATTTTTCTGTGTGAAGGTTTATTTAATTTCTGTCAATTTTTATAAATGGCTGTGTCTGGTAGTAGTTATTCTCAGATTCAGGTTCCTGTACTGAGTGAGAAGTCATATGACTCCTGGTATACTCAGATGAGGACGATTTTGCATTCTCAGGACTTGTGGACTTATGTTATTGATGGTTATGCTGAGCCAGCTGATGCTGCAGCAGAATTGGCCCTATCTAATGTTGAATGTGTTTTGCTGAAGGAAAACATGAAGAAGGATAATAAATCTCTTGGATTAATCCAACAAGGATTAAATGAATCCATTTTTATGAAGATTGCTAGTACTACATCTTCGAAGATGGCTTGGGACATTCTTGAACCTTGTTATCAAGGGGTGTCCAAGGTGAAGACAGTCAAGTTGCAGAAATTGAGAAGGGACTTCGAAAATCTGAAGATGAAGGATAATGAAAGTGTTGATACTTTCATGACTCAAGTAATGAGTGTTGTGAACCAGCTCAGACAGTATGGAGATGATGTTGAGAATAAAAGAGTTATTGAGAAAGTGCTGAGAAGTTTGCCCAAGAAATTTGAGCATGTTGTTGTTCCCATAGAGGAATTTAAAGATTTAAGTTTAATGGAAATTGATGAGTTAACTGGTTCTCTTGTTGCTCATGAATCTAGGATATCTAGATATGAAGAAGGATCATTGGAGCATGCTTTCAAATCCCAACTGCATGTTACCAAAGGCAGAAGCAAAGGATGGTTTCATACTCATGGAAGAGGAGGTCGATTTTCTAGTCCAAGGGACAACATAGCTGAATCGAAGTCTGAGCAGAAGTCCCAGCAGAATCCTCCTAATTTAAGAGGGAGCAGCATCAAACCCCGACAACAAGAAAATCAGAGGTATGATAAAACCAAAGTGCAATGTTATTATTGTAAGAAGTTTGGGCATTTTGCTAACACATGTTGGAAGAAGCAGGCAGATGCTAGAGAGCACTCTGCACATATCACAAATGAGTCTGAGGATCATCAAAATCCTGTGTTCTTGACTTGTAATGTCACTCATGAAAGTGCCAATGATATTTGGTTTTTGGATAGTGGTAACAGTAACCACATGATTGGTAATAAAGACTTATTTTCTTCCATTGATACTAGTATTCAGTCTGAAGTAAGATTGGGGAATGACTGTAAGGTTACAGTTAATGGTAAAGGTGTAGTTCTAGTGTACACTAAGAATAATCAGAGGAGAAATATTAATGATGTTTACTTTGTGCCTGGTTTAAAATGCAATCTTATCAGTGTTGGACAACTGATGGAGAAAAAGTACATAGTGTTCTTCAAGAACAAGGTATGTACAATCCATGATAAATTTCCCAGCAAACAGTTGATTGCAAGAGTAGAGATGACCAAGAATAGGATGTTTCCAATTGTTATGCGAAATTATTTGAGTGGTTCTTTGAATGTATATAAAGTTGGAATTTCAGAGGAATATTGGTTATGGCATTTGAGATATGGTCATTTACATTTTGGTGGCTTAGATTTGTTATAGAAGAAACAGATAGTGAAAGGGTTACCTTGTATTCAACAACCTGTAAGCTCTTGTGAGAGCTGCATACTTGGGAAGCATCACAGAGAGAAATTTGTTTAAGGTGTTTCCTACAGAGAAAAAGCTCCATTGGAAATTGTCCACACAGATTTATGTGAACCTATCCAAACACCTTCTTTAACTGGTTGTGTTTATTTTATGACTTTCATTGATGATTTCAGTAGGAAGACTTGGTTGTATTTGTTGAAACAAAAGTCTGAAGCCTTTGATGTTTTTAAGAAATTTAAGTCTATGGTTGAGAATGAGAGTGGTCGAACCATTAAGATCCTCGGGTCTGATAGAGGAGGTGAGTATAAATTGAATGAATTCATTGAATTTTGTGATCTTCATGGATTTAAAAGGCAGTTTACTGCTCGATATACTCCACAGCAGAATGGAGTGGCTGAAAGAAAGAATCGGACCATCATGGACATGGCTCAAAACATGTTGAAAGAAAAGCATCTTTCAAATGAATATTGGGGAGATGCAGTTCTTTGCTTTATTTTTATCTTGAATAGAAGTCCGACTAAGACTGTGAGGGATCGTGTACCTCATAAAGCTTGGGATGGTAAGTCTTGCAATGTTTTTCATTTCAGAATTTTTGGATGTGTTGCATTTGCGCATATACCTGTAGAAATGAGAAGAAAGTTGGATGACAGAAGTGAGAGATGTATCTTTGTTGGATACAGTGAAAAATCTAGGGCATATAAACTCTACAATCCCATCACCCAGAAATGTGTAATCAACCGAGATGTTTAGTTTAAAGAAGATGAAGCCTGGGATGGAAGTATTGACAAATCAATTTCAGAGGGAGTTGTGTTACCCCATGAAGATGATGATGGAGCTGAGCAGAGTGAAGAAGATGGACAGATGATTCCACATACACATACGCCTACAACAAGAAGTCCAACAAGGCTAGCACCAGATTTCAGCCCATCTCAATTTAGACCGCCAAGAACTCATGAGCGTGGTGAGCCATCTAGACATGGTGGACATCAAACAGATTCATAGGTAAGCAGTGAATCAGATCTTACTTTAGCTTCATTGAAAAATATATTTAAAGGACAACAAACTAGAAGTTTAAGAGAATTATATGATCAGAATGAAGAGGTAGATCAGATTTCAAATTTTGCATTTATAGCTTATGATTTTGTAAGTTATGATGAAGCTGCTAAAGAGGATGTCTGGATAAAAGCAATGGATGAGGAGATTGATTCCATTGAAAGGAATAACACTTGGGATCTTGTCAATTTACCTGAAGGCAAGAAAATTATTGGTGTTAAATGGGTTTATAAGACTAAGCTGAATGCAGAAGGTGATATTGAGAAGTACAAGGCAAGACTTGTAGCTCGGGGGTTTAGTCAACAACCCGGTATTGATTACAATGAAATATTTTCTCTTGTAGCAAGGATTGACACAGTGAGGATGGTATTAGCTATTGCAGCTCAGAATAGATGGATCATGCATCAGATGGATGTCAAGTCTGCATTCTTGAATGGATATTTGGAAGAAGAGGATTATGTAAGACAACCTCCGGGTTATGAGATTGATAAACACAGAGATAAAGTTTATAAGTTGAGGAAAGCCTTGTATGGATTGAGGTAGACATCTAGAGTTTGGTATAGCAGGATTGATGAATACCTAATCAGTGTTGGATTCAGCAGAATTCCAAGTGAACCAACTCTGTATACAAAGGTAGACCAGAAAGGTAAAATTTTGATTTTCTGTTTGTATGTTGATGACCTGATTTTTACTGGAGATCTATTTGTAGATGATTTTAAAAATGCCATGAAAACAGAGTTTGAGATTACTGATTTAGGTTTGATGAGATTTTTTCTTGGAATTGAAGTAGATCAATCTGATGATGGCATTTTCATTTGTCAAACTAACTATGAAAATGAAGTGCTGAAAAGGTTTAGAATGTTGAATTGCAAGCCAGCTGCAACACCAATGGCAACTGGTGTTAAATTGAGCAAGTATGATGAAGGATCATATGTTGATCCAACCCTGTATAAGAGGTTGGTTGGAAGCCTTATGTACTTAACAACAACTAGACCTGACATTATGTTTTCTATGATTTTGATTTCCAGATTCATGGAGACTCCGAAGAGTACTCATTGGCAAGCAAGAAAGAGGATCCTGAGATATGTTGCTGGAACAACTAATTTTGGTATCCAATACACATCAAGCTTAAACTTTGAGCTGATCGGATATACTGATAGTGATTTTGCAGGTTCCATTGATGACAGGAAAAGCACATCTGGGTATGTGTTCAGTCTTGGATCTGGAGCAATGGCATGGGCATCAAAGAAACAACCCATTGTAACTCTATCTTCCACTGAGGCAGAGTATGTTGCAACAACTGCAGCTGCATGTCAAGCTGTATGGATGAGAAGGGTCTTGAATGAATTGTTGCATAACCAACATGATGCAACCCAGATTGTCTGTGACAATAAGGTTGCCATTGCATTATCAAGGAATCACGTTTTTCACAAACAAAGTAAGCACATTGATACAAGGTATCATTTCATTCGAGAGCTGGTAACTGGTAAGGATATTTATGTTAAGTTTTGTAGATCTGAAGAACAATTTGCAAACATTTTTATGAAGCCTTTGGGAAATGAATTGTTTAATATCCATAGAAGAAATATTGGGGTGTGCAAGCTGTAATGCATTGTTTACAACAATTTTTTTTACCTATTTTTAGTTTGTTTTTTCCCTGAAATGATTAAGAGGGAGTATGTTGGTTTGTAATCATTTCACCGCCTTATGACAGCGGATCGATGGCCTTTTTGACCTTTCAAGATGCGAGGGTTCACTATTAACCCAAGCGGTGGCTGCCTTAGCCTTTGTAGGCCACCAGATACCATCACCGCCCTGATTTAATTTTTTCCTAAGGTCGAAGGGGCACGTTTTGTTCCTATAAATACTTGAATCGTATTGTAATCTAGATAGAGCATGAGAGTGATATAGAAAGAGACATCTTGAAAACATTTTTGAATCAAATTGGTTACATTGTATTTGGATCTCTACTCTGCGTTTATATTTTACTGAGTTTGTAAACTCATTATCTCTTGATAAAAATTCGTTTTTGAACAAACGCAATAATTTCTTGTTTTTACCGATTGGGAATCTGGTTTTACATTTATCCCAAGATTATTTGTTGGAGTGTATATGATTCGAAAAATCATTTTTATTCTAAGTTTGTTATGTCGCATTTTGGAGTTCACTTATTACAGGTGCGTGGAGTTCCTTTGCTTTACCAAACACTGAAACCCGAAATTGTTGGGCCCACAGTTTATTCGCATTTTGCAATTCAGCGATTGAAGTTGCGCGTTGTTTTGTATCAAGGGTTCGCAAACCCCGAAACCCGAAAAGCACCGGGCCCACATTCCATTCGCATTTTCACGATTCGGGAGTTGTTGTATGTTGGTGTTTTTCATTTGTAATCACCAAACCCCGAACCCTGAAACCCAAAGTGCTGGGCCCACAGCCTTTTCGAATTTTGCGATTCTGCAAACAACGTGGTATTTTGTTTTTTGTTTTTTGTTTTCGGCGTTTGTAATCGCCGAAACCCGATTGACCTCCAGTTTTTCACACCACAGTCTTGTGCAAGCTTTCCATCCCTTGTTTTTTTGTGATAATTGTTTTCCTTCTGAAATCAATGGCAAGCAGGATGAGGAATCCTCAAGGTCTTCCTTTGAAGCAGATGATCAGAGCATTTTGCAAGGTTGCCAATGGCTATAAGGGAATTGGATATCGCCTCTCTCCAAAGAAAGCAAGGTATTTCACAACGAAAGATGAGGTCATGGGAAGATCTTGCAGTGCTTTTCCCACAGATGTTCCCAAGGGACACTGTGCAGTGTATGTTGGAAGTGAACGCAGTAGATTTATCATTCCCACCATTTATTTGAATCATTCTCTGTTCCGGGCATTGCTAGAGAAGGCTGAGGAAGAGTATGGGTTTGATCACCATATGAGACTCGTTATTCCCTGTTAAGAAGCTGGTTTCCAGTCACTGACCTACATGTTGGGGAAAAAAGGATGCTGCACCTAAAACTTGAAGTTGGATGAGCTTCTCCATATGCAGTGACAAAGAGATTGCGTGCATTATGTTAAAATGAACCCAAACTCGACCAAGGTCTTGAGAATTACAACTATTGTCTTGGTTTGGTTGGAGTTGTAAAGATGTCCTTTGAAATTGAAAGTAAAACCAAATATATGTTTTGGTTTTGTTTTTTCAATTTTGAGTTAGAGAAAGATACACAGCTCCACTATATAATTATTAGCAACCAAAATTATTTGAGTTGCATAAGAATTTTCAAGGCAGCAAGGATACTTTTCACATCACCTTATTCATGATGTAGAAAGCACTCAAGAGGGTAGGGAACATTATCAAGCCAAGAGATGTTCAAAATTTGTATGCAGGGCATCAATCATGCATCAAATGGGAACTGAGGAACACTGGTTGGATGCAATTTGCTGCTGGGCTAAGGCTAGTTGAGAATACCAAGTACTATTGGTCATTTTATGAGTTATGACTAGTTGAAATTTGGTCATGCATTGGCATGTTGGACTGTACAAGTGTAAATAATTTCAAGTCAAACAATTGATTGAACAATGACATGTTACGTGATTTTGCCACTTATGATTTTGATGTTTGCTCACTAGTAGGTAATTATGCTTTGACAAATAATGTCTTTATAAAGAATTCCATATATAAATTATGGTAACTTTCCGGTTGCACTTTCCAATAATGTAGATGTTATGCAATGGTTAGTGTTCCTTTGTCATCTTTGATTTGTTGGGCCATCCATTATAAACCCTTTGTTTTCTGGAAAGCGTTATAAAGAGGAAGTCAGTGTTCTTTTTAAGGTGTTATATGTGGCCCCTACAAGACCAGAAGCTATACCATTACTTAGGACTGGTCTTTATTGATTTTCATCAAATAAATAATATGAGAAAATTGTTAAGATCTTTATAACCCACAGAGATGACCTTACAACACATATAAAACAATATACATGAGAATACAGTGTACACATCATCAATGGAAATCACACAAGTGACACCAGAATTTTACGTGGTAAAACCCCTGAAGGGGAAACATCCACAGAACAATGGCAAAGGCTTATATTGCTTAAACAAGAGATTATAGCAACTGCTAGGCAACCAGACAACCCAGGAGAGGGCTCTAAGCCCTTGCTCATCAAATGCCTCTAAGACAATCATATTTATACAACTCCTTCAGTTATACAAAACTGAATGCAATAAACGCCGCCACTATTCTTGTTAATTTGTTTCAACAAGATATTGTTGGAGAAACCACCGCGAACCAACTAGACCAATTCATGTCAATTAGTTGTCACTTTCCAACAATGTCCACCTTGACAACAATTAGCCTGATGTCATGCCATTGTCCATTCATCACCTTCTTGGAAGCTAAAGATAGGTGATACTAGCTCTTTCAGAACCGAAGCACCTGTTTCACTGCTCCACCTGGATTTGTAATGTGACCACTGACAACACCCTGCATGTGAAATATTTGATTTTCTCATCGCAAACTTATACATTTTACTAGCATACGATACACGAGACATGTAACCCTTTTCTTATGCATCTCTTGGACATAAACTTGAAGAAAGATTCTAAAAGGATTTTACCAGTTTCACGTTAAATTCATACTGAATTTTTGAGTGTCTTTTCCATGCACTCATGTTGTGATAACCAAACCTTACCTTTAGTCCCATCTCTATGTATTCCATGCTCAAGATTGTTTTGCTGCTCTCAGATCCTTCATCTAAAACGTCCAAGCCAACTAAGCCAACCCATTGATCGTCACCATGCTTCTGCTCGCTACAAGCATATCGTCAACAATTTAATCACCAAGATAGTGAATACTATTGTTATTCCCACTTCTTGTAAATCTCGGCTCACCATGAAGGAATCAACATCTTGTACCAATTGCCTAGGTACCATTAGGCCATACAATGAATTACTTGAGCTTTGCAAACAACTCTTTTGTTGCGATCATGAGCACCTTTAGTGTTCCACCTCGAACAATGTCTTCAAGACCTTCTCCATAAACAGACAAAGCCAACCAAGTGAGCTTAACTCAAACTCACCCCCATGCACCTTTCAATGGAGACCCATAGCTCCACCTTAACATGAACATCTCCTTGACCAGATCCGGCCAAGCCAACCAAGTAAGTGTTCATTGCTCACCTCCAGATCGATTTTCAATGGAGTTAAAACTAACCTTTAAGCAGGCTTCATTACATGTGATATCATGGACATCAAACCATGGGCAATAAACATGAACCCGAAAACCACCCCCTATCACCTAGATCTACGTATAGAATTTTATCGGTTGAAAAATAGGGGTACACATGCCTATTTAGTTCTTATAGTCGTATGCCCAATTACATACAAAATTTACATTTACAACTCCAAATAAAAAAACATTTTTTCACACGATAATTTTACCATTACCGTCCTCCCGTTTTGCCATTCGATGCCGCTACTTACGTTGTCTGATCACAGCCCCACTAGTTCCCCCGACCATATTTCATTCAGAAATTCATAATGTCTTCCCCTGCTCACAATTCCTCCACAAAACTATCTCAGAGACAACATGGAGCATCTTCGCTAAAGCAGTTTTCTTTCACGACTTAAAAATAAAAAACTAGCATTCCCTGTGCCCATGGATTTTGCCAGATGGCCTTGGTCATTTCAGTCGCCTTAGATGCCTTAAGAGGTCTTCTCTTGACACAGACTTCCATCATGGGATGCAATCTCTCTTTAATGACTCGACTCATCTGTTACCTCGGTGATAACATCCCAAGAAAGTGTGTTGTGCAACACCTCAGTCAACACGACCTCCACCGGATCACATGTTCTAGTCTTGCACCATGGCTCTCCTTCATGCCCAAATCCGATCCTATTACAAACTTGATCGCACCTACAGGTGCATCCAGGGCAACCACCATAACCATCACAATGGCGCTCTCCTATGCGGTTAAGGTAAATGGTGAACGACACGGTCATCTCTACCACTATTTTCACCTCTTGAATGAGGTCGATCATAGCCCTACAAAGTGGCATGCTTACTCTCTGACTTCTACACTGACAGATGGGAAAATCCTTATTTGCACAGTACTGTCTCGCTCCAATTCTGTATCATGTGGGACATCTCAAAACCTAAACTGTTTCTCTCAAACAATGGCAGCCAGTGACTCCGTTCTTTCCTCACATAAGCACACATATCATTCACAGCAACGAGTCTCACACCTCTACGCTTTCGACCGCCTTGGCTAGTGAATATGCAATTTCGTTGCACCCGTCCTTTGCGTAGGAAACAACTCTGGCATCACCGTCTTACTACTCTCAACTGATAACTCAGTAGGTCACAAGTCACAGATATGTTGTTTTCTTCAACCCATCGGCTTCCACTTGAATGCACGTCTCTCCTATGCGGTGTCTTCCCCTTGTATGCCTCAACCTTCAAGGCACCAATAGATCCACGCAATCTTTCTTCAAACATCAACCATCAACCAATGACTACCTCTTGTGAATGATCAACTGTGTTGTATCATCTCTTGGATCAAGCGAATGAAACTAGGGTATACACCTGGATAAAGTAAATGAACCCAAGACGACTCCTTCACCGAAGCACTCTTGTATATCCAGGCTCTGCTTATAACATAATGAAGAGTGGGGTGGACTACTCCTCAAGCAACCTCCCGATTGTCCCCACCAGTGCCTCTCAACCGATTCTAGCTCATAGTTGCTGCAAGGTCTCATGATGAATGGTTTGCACTCAACCTCGTGCTTAACAGAACAACCCCTTGTACTCCCCGCATTTCCATCAGAATGCCTTCAACAGGTGGATACGACTATGGCTTGGAATCTCGACGACTCACACATTCCAATTCAGTGCCTGCACATTCTCTCACGAAGAATATAACGCACAGGTGGATACGGCTTGAAACCATCGCTATCTTAACGTCTCAGATCTTCAAACACTTGCTTTGATACCACTTGTTAAGATCTTTATAACCCATAAAGATGAACTTACAGCAAATATATTGCTTAAACAAGAGATTACAGCAGCAACTAGGTAATCGGGTAGCTCAGGAGAGGGCTCTAAGTCCTTGCTCATCAAATGCCTCTAAGACAATCATATTTATACAACTCCCTCTAAGACAATCATATTTATACAACTCCTTCAGTTATACAAAACTGAATGCAATAAATGTTGCCACTATTTTTGAAAATATTATTGGAGAAACCACCACGAAGAAACCAACTAGACCAATTTAGGTCAATTAGTTGTCACTTTCCAACAAAAATGGCCCATCTATTATAAATTCTTTGTTTTATAAAAAAACGTTATAAAGTAAAAGTTAATGTTATTTGGTAGGCTTTATATGTGGACCTATAAGATTAGAAGCTTTACCATCTATTAAAGACTGGTGTTTATTGATTCCCTAGAAAAATTTTGAAAGCATTAATCACTATGGGTCTTCTAAGACTAGAATCTCTACCATCTAATTAAGAGATGGCTTTATTAATTCACATTCTTGTTAATTTGTTCATCTTGTTGGAGAAACCACCACGAAGGAACCAACTAGACCAATTTAGGTCAATTAGTTGTCACTTTCCAACAAAAATGGGCCATCTATTATAAATTCTTTGTTTTATAAAAAACGTTACAAAGTAAAAGTTAATGTTCTTTGGTAGGGTTTATATGTGGACCTATAAGATTAGAAGCTTTACCATCTATTAAACACTGGTCTTTATTGATTCCCGAGAATTTTTTTGAAAGGATTAATCACTATGGGTCTTCTAAGACTAGAATCTCTACCATCTAATTAAGAGATGGCTTTATTAATTCACATCAAATAAATTGTAGGAGAAAATTGTGTGAAAGGGTTAATCACACCGGTGAATTGGAATTCGCTTATTTTATAGTATAATTTTTATCACATTTGGGTTAATATATCATTGTTTTAAAAATCAACATTATTCTTAGATTACTGATAACTTTTCACTGTAATATCATCCGATTTTACTATAAAGTAGTTAATTAATATGAAACTGAAATATTTTTTAATTATTTTTTTTTAATAATAATAGTTTGTTCAAGATTTTAATTAAAAATGTGTATGTATGTTCTATAAGCATGGTGTAAAAAATTAAAAAATATGTAAATTGATTTTGGTTAAAATACTCATAATTATATTGTTACATAGTAATTGTCTAGAAAATAGAGAAATGGAACATCAAAATATAACAACTAGATCAAATATCTCTAAAAAGTAACCATGCGAGCAACAACTCACTCTATCGGTTCCAACCCAATTGTGGGAGGGTTTGAGGGCTTTGGCACTTCAGAAATGGCTAAGGCCAAAGACAAAATGTTCTTTTCATTTTAAGGTGGGGCTAGTGGGAAACTTCGCCTTTGTTCACATCTCTCACTTATCTTTATGTCAACCTAGTGGTAGGGCCCACTATTAATACATTCATAACTAGTAGAGGCGGGCTGAGAGGATTTGGGTGGCTCTGTGTGCATAGAGCACATGGGGCAACACAATAATCATGAAGTTATTCAAGATGTTCCATCTCCACCTATACCTTATTTTACTTCACTAATATCTACAAGGACAAGATGGCACTGATTTGTAATTGACCAACCTATGGTCAATCCAACTCTCTAACATAAATCCTATATAATTTATTAGTTGTTTTTTCTCTGTGCTTATTTCGAGTTTGTAATTTAAAGGACGGTGAATTAACAAATTATTTAGTACAAGGATTTCATAATCACATGTACATATGGACATAAAGATTTATCTTGAAAAAACCCAACTTGGGAAATCCCCATCTTGAAATGGCTTACTCAAGGCTTATTATTCTCATTGTGAAACTTACATATTACAAATGGCTCAATTTGACCTACTACTTCTGATTCTATAATTCACTGGCTATAGAGTGAGTTTCCTATGTTTTGTTCCAATCAATATTTTACAACCTCCAATTATTGGTCAATTGAAACAATCTTATTCGCCATCAATTACCATGTTGAAATATCCAATAACCATCTACCAAATCAACCATGTATTCTCCTTTTATTGTTCCTTTTATAGTCCCCCTTAAAGTATGTGGAGAATCAATTGATAGTCATGTTGGAGAATCAAAGGATTGGGTAGATTAAAGAGCTAGTATTCCAAGAGAGAGGAGGTTTCTAAGGACACCATTATATCACTTAAGCACAACCAAGAATAGCTCAACATACTAAGAAGTGTAAGAAACCAAGATATTTACATACACAAGTTATTGTTTTCCATGTCATAGATCGATCCACAGAGCCATATTACATAACACCAAGATGTAACCAACTCCATTGAAGTGAAGAAGACGAGTTCCACATAGATTGTTTAGGGCGCATAGCAAACTCCTTAATTTATGTCTTGTTTTGTACATCGGTCGACTATTCTATTGTAACTTCCCAACTAGTCAAATACTTAGTTGATCATTCAGTGAGTCTCATAAGTGACTCCTCAATCAACTATTTAGTCAACCTCCCACTCAACTCTACTTGTCAATTGTCGATTGCCAACCAACTATCTCTAGAATAAATAGAGGTGTTGTTGAAACATATATATTTTTCTAAAATTTCGACTTAGATAAGTTTAATTTTGGCTGAAATAAGAACAACGCGCACTTGAGTATCACCGTTGATGAACTCTCCTGTTTAATCCAATGATTTGAAACCATTAAAATTTATGGAGCCGCCCACTTGTTAAAAAGTCAAATCACTAAAGACTGCCTTCGAAAGGTCAGGTTTAGGGGTTTCGCGATATATGAAGTCGCAAAATTGTCTTAAACCTTAAAATTATGTTTATTAAAGGATTAAAAGAAATTAATGTTATTAATTATATCACGATTTCATGATTTGGGGATCCTGCCTCTAACGACCACCAAAAGTCCCGATACTTGAAATAGCGAACTATCTTGAGTTAAACCGGGTTAATTAAAACGATTAAAAAATGATTAATGATAATTAAACCCTATTGCAATTTCACGTTTTGTGGATCCTGCCTCTAACGTCAAGCCAGAATACCGATATCCAAAATCGCAAAAACCTTGAAGTTAATCGTGATTATTTAGAATGTTAAACATGATCAATCAATCGCGATTTCACGATTCAGACAACATAGCTCAAACTAATATAGGATAACCCGAAGTCCGAAACCCTGAAATGGATTAAGATTAAGCATGATTAATTAACAAAATAAACTTGATTATGTTTTTTATTCGCTTTTCAGGTAAATTCAAATTTTATCTATGTTTTTCTTGATCATGAAATATCGACCATTAATGGCATTAAATAGTCGATCTAGGGAAATGATTTCAAATGAAATCATGCTTTATCGCCCAAATATTTTTATTAAGGGAATTAAACGCATTGTGAGTAAAAGTAGATGCAAAATTGATAAGCTTAAGGCAAAGAAGATTTTTTCATTTTTGAATTACATTCACGTTTTCACAGAGCTAGCTTAGAAAGATAATCAGTCTTGTATATTTTTTGTGACAGATAACAGAGCTCTGAAATCTAATACTATGGCTCCACGAAAAGTGCCTAAAGAAACTGGTGAAAGTTCGAGCTAGATCACAGATGTTTTCTCCGACACCTCACCCAGAAGCATAGACACCGTCAAATCCTAGACGCAAGTGTTCAATACCCTACAATATGAATTGGTAAATTGTTTGGATGATTCAAGTGACAACGAGAAGGAAGACCTATCTATCAAATACAAAAATATCGTTCAGTTTGAGCTACACAAGATAGCGATGAGGCCAAATCTCTTACCCTATACTAATATGATTAGATGGGTGTTGGACCATGTAGATATTCCAACCAGAACTATCTTCAACGCACAGAAGACCGCAGTTGGATCTTTCAGGCCGGAACATTTGCAGGTAATGTTCAAGTTGTCTCTGGTAACTAATTTCATTCACAATTCTAGTTTCCTATTGGAATTCGACAACAAGGAGTGTGCCCAATATGGGAAAAACATGCTTGATTTAATTAAGGATTGGTACTCCCGTCCGAAGAAGTTTAGAGCTGACTCTCATGGCACATACTCAGTCTCCTCATTGGAACCTCATATGATGTACATAGCGATGATGATGTGTAGACTCTATGGGAAAGAAAACATAGCTCGTTTATTTTTACAGTGGGTACCTATTATACACATAGTAGCAGAAGGATACTCTTTTGACTGGGCTAAGATATTGTCAGATAATTTGGTTAAAGATATCACAGAGTTTCGGGCACTGAAATCCAAGGGGAAACCAACCTCATTTTTCATGTCTTCTTACATTATGGATGTCGTTTGTTTCATGACACCTTTCCCTCTGATGGGCTGGAGCTGGACTCCAGTCGGTGCCGAACCTATACATATCTATCATTCAAATATTTGGGAAGACAAAGCAATAGACTTCTTCTATGAGATCTGCAACTGGGTGGTGGTGCCGGTACACACAGTTATATATGGCTTCCCACCTCCCAGAATCTTTGACAAAATCGTGACTAACTTGGGCAGAATAGTAGAGTGGTACATCGAGGAACACTTCTCATATATTAGGGTTTTTGGTTGTCTAGTTCCTCCATATGCTCTACTACAATTTTTACTAGACCGGCTAGTGTGCTGCAAGGTCGCATGACAAACTGTGCTTGGTGGGATTAGCAAGGAACTAAAAGCTGTACAGAAAAAGGTATGGCCCTCTTTTCCTTTGCAAATTGGTACATTTTCGCTACTAGATTTTGGTCACTCCAAAGTGGCAGTCGCGACCTTGGAATAAATAAACTTGGTAAACATTGAATTCAAGAAGCACAACCTGTAGAAGGTCGTGGGAAATCACATGGACAACTACAATTTAAAAAGGTATGAACACGAAGATTCTCCTCAAGATGAGATTTTTCAAGGAGTGAGATCCTATCCAGAGGTTTTGGGTCGGGTTCAATCTCTATCACCCAATAAAATGGTTGAGTTTTATGACTTCCAGAGGCACCGAAGAAGTATCCTCCCTAAAGTGTTATAAGGATAAACCTCGACGTTTCTAGCTGCACAGCAAACGGAGACCCGAAGCTCAGAAGTGGTAGGCTCCAGCGAACAAGGAACCCGGGAAAGCTTAGAGAAAACTAAGGTGTTGACTCATAAAGGAGATATCCCAGCGACAAATGTCTCAAGTGACCAAGCCAAAGATCAAGCAGAGACATTGACAAAGGAGGGAGAAGAAGGGCCACTATTTACACCAGATAAATCAACTACAAATGTGGTAGGGAAATAGTCGTCCACCGAAATCGATAGCCCCATCCAGGTTATCACACTGTTACAATTCACCAGAGGGAACCCAAATGCAAAGTTAGTCTTCATAGATGACCTCACACCCATTTCGGTTGAGGAGTTGCCTCTTTCCAAATTCTTTTTCAGCAAGAAAATGAAGGTTGTGGTGAAGAGAGAAATGCACCAAAAGGAAGGTTCGACTGTCAAAAGATACATGGTGTTAATTGATGGAGAAGCCTTGGAGGAAGTAGAGTTTGTTGAAGAAGTAGCAGGTTCACTAGGGGATTTTGCAACAGTCAACCAGTTTTCATTCGGAAGTTTGAAACACTACTACATTGGGCATAAATTACGACGAAATATTACAACGGTTTAAAATTTCATCGTATTTTTTTTGCTTTTTTTGGAATAAATTTTTTTTTTTCAGGGTCCAACTGTTCGTCGCTATAGCGACCAACATTCCACGTTGGTCATTATAACGATTAATGTTCATCGCTATAGAGACCAACCATGAGTTAGTCTCTATAGCGATGAACTTTAGTCGTTATAACGACCAACTATGGCACATGTGAGAATCAAACGGTCATTGACTTATTGTTTGGTCAATTTGACCGAATTTGTCGGAAGACCAATGAAATCAATCCTATATATATCTCAGTTACGACAAATTTTCTATAGTTGCGGCAATCATTTTCTACAGTTGCGAAAATCATTTTCTATAGTTCCGACAATCATTCAGGTGTTCTGATGCAATGGTGTTCTGGTTTTTTATGAAATCTTGATTTCAATTCTCTTTCAAGAAGAGAAACATTGAATTGATCAGACTCTACATAACCGAGATTTTGAAGGTGAGTACTTAAAAAATTTCTGTATGATTTAGTAATTTGGTGGTATTGAACTATTTTATGGTTTATTTTCACTCCTTAAATCAGATTTTATGGTTTATTTTAACTCCTTAGAAATATTCTATGGTTTATCCACTTTTGATAGAGTAAAAAGATTATTGATTCAAATACAATCACAATTTCCTTTACATCACATTTTCAAGATCCTATAAAAATGGATCTGAAAATAACTAAAACTGAATATAATAAAAAAAGGATATGACAAGTAAGATCATTGTAGGTCGAATTTACCCTCTTAGCATTACTTGGTTGTCTGCAGGTGAAGATCATGGAGTTTGAGATCTTTGTTTGAAAATTGGGTGATTTCTGTCAAAAATAGAAATTCCATTTGGCTTCCTTCTTTCGCCATATGTCTTCAAAACTTAATGAGGAGGATGATTCAACTTTTGATAATTATTATCTTTAATTTGATACCATTCCCACATGTTATGGAACTCAAAAAATGCGATCTAGGTAGAAAGAATTAAATTCTAGACTCTTCAGCACATCCAGCGGCTCGTTGGTCTTGCATTTTTCCCTTTAGCCATCGAAAGTCAGAGCTTTTAGCGGCTCACTACACTGTCAAATTTGCCACTTAGCAGCCGAAAACCCTAAAATAAACTTAGGTTTAATTTAAGAAGAAAATCGATTACACATTGAAATACCATCTTGGCAGTCAGCAGGTGAAGATGATGGAGTTTGAGATCTTTGTTTGACAGTTGGGTGATTTCTGTCAAAAATAGAAATGTCATTTGGCTTCCTTCTTTCGCCATATGTCTTCAAAACTTAATGAGGAGGATGATTTAACTTTTGAAAATTATTATCTTTAATTTGATACCATTCCCACATGTTCTGGAACTTGAAAAACATGATCTAGGTAGAAATAATTAAATTCTGGACTCTTCAGCACATTCAGTGGCTCATTGGTCTTGCATTTTTCCTTTTAGCTGTCGAAAGTCAGAGCTTTCGGCGGCTCACTACACTATCAAATTTTCCACTTAGCCGTCGAAAACCATAAAATAAACTTAGTTTTAATTTAAGAAGAAAATCGATTTATACATCGAATTACCATCTTTAAGAGCTTGTCTCTAAGCCTTTAAATCTGAAGAAATTGAAAATGATTCTTTTTCTTAATGCTCGTCTTATCATGTGATTTGGAAATCATTAGAAAGTTATTTTTGATCGCTAACATAGTGTACCATTTATCATTACCATGCCAAGTAATTGCTTGCCAGCTTTGATTGGTTGTCTTCAAATTAATTTTCTTTACATCATCATTTTTTATGAGAATTAAAGTTGCCTTTATGCTTCTTATGTCATGATTTATTTTTCTCCCCAAACTCTTTCTTGCACTTCTATCAATTTTGTTCCTCAATTTTGACAACATAATAGTAGGTGGATCGCAACAAAGAGATTATTAGAAGATTCATTTATGTTTGGATGTTTATGTGTAGGTCGATGTGTTGTTTTAGAACCAAGTGTCATTTAGATTCCCAAATAGCCACTGTTGTACGTTGGATATGAAATGCATTGGTTTCATGCTTTGTTCCTTATTTTTTCTAGTTGATTTTAGGTTTCATGCTTTGTCACTTATTTTTTCTGAACATGCCGTATAATTTTCATTACAAATATCTAAATATATACCAAATTATTTGAATAGATTTGTATATTGTACTTATAATGTTTCAATGGATTTGTTGTAAT
>JZKD02S0836611.1:366132-410704 GCA_000966675.3 Picea glauca
TTAAATGGTCCATACCAAATATGATCGAATTTACCATTTTTTCCTGAATCCTCTTTTCGAGCATCCCACCTCAAAACCAGATCCCCGGGGAGAAAATTCTTGTCCTTGGCTTTACGATCAAATAATATCTTCGTGTCATCCTGGGACTTATGCAATTTTTCATCCACTACAGCCCTGTGTTGTTGAACTTCAATCAACTGATTTATCCTTCTTGTGAGAGGGTTTGGTTCTTCTTTTTCGTCTTGCCATAGTTTCATCACAGGAAGTGCTAGATTTATGGGCAATACTACATCTGTTCCATATACCATTTGAAAGGGAGAAGTACCGATAGACTTTTTTGTGCCTATCCGATTTGCCCACAGAGCATATTTTAAATGCAAATGCCAAGATTTTTTATTTTCATTTAAGACTTTCTTGATTATACTGATTAAACTCTTGTTAGAAGATTCTGCCAGACCATTTCCTTGACGATAGTATGCTGTGGAATGACCTAGCACAATATTATATTTCTGGCAAAAGTTGACCATTTCCATAGATTTAAAAGCCTGGGCATTGTCTGTGACTATCTTTCTGGGACAGTCGAACCTCGACAAGATATTCTTTTCTAAGAAGTCTATAACTACTGAACCAGTGGCCTTCCTTGTTGGGATAGCTTCCACCCATTTGGTGAAATAGTCTGTAGCGGTCAGGATCCATCTATGTTGAGCACTTGAATGAGGATTAATTTCCCCTATGAAGTCTAGTCCCCATTTCTAAAAAGGGGCTTTTGTCTTGACTGGGACTAATGGCATCGCTGATAGTTTATGTTTTCCTGCAAAAAATTGGTAGGGGCTGCAAGCTCGTACCTTAGCATTGACATCTGGGAAAAGTTTAGGCTAGTAATAACTAGCCCTCAGGATTTTATATGTCGTAGCCCTCCAAGCGTGGTGTCCTCCATAGACTCCTTCGTGAAATTGACCTATAACTTATTCTATTTCTAACTCGACCAGATAGACCAAGAGGAAGCCAAGCGGGTCTTTCCAATATAATCATTTTTTGAAAATACAGTATTTGACTGCATGTAGCTTTAGCATTCTAGCTTTGGATGGAGACAAGTCAGTTGGACATTTCAATGTCAATAAGTATGTTACTATGTCCTTGTACCAATTCGACAATGCAAATTTCTCCTCGATTTTGTTTTCGATTATTTGATCCTCAAGTTCATTCATGTCTACCCATTCTTCTTCCTCCTAAGAACTATTTATCCCAAGAGCTCTGAAATTGGATTCAGCTAAAAGTTTAGCTAAACCTTGTCCCTTTACTAATTTGGTCAGTTTAACCTCCAAGTCAAACTCTTGAATTTTTGCAATCCATCTTCCTCTTTTACCATCACTGTCTGCTTGAACCAAGATATCTTTTACAGCACTAGTGGGTACATATGCGATCACTTTTGAATGTAAAACGTAAGTTCTAAAACTTTCAATGCTTTTACCATAGCATATGCTTTATTTTCCATTATATTATATTTGAGTTCAGCATCTCAGAGACTTTTGCTAAAGAAGGCTATCGGTTGCTCGAAACATTCTTCGTTCTTCTGAAGGAGTACAACAACAAGCGTGTGTTCAGATGAAAATGAAAAAATAAGAAAATCTTTGAGATAATCGGGACTCGCTAGTACTGGTGCCTCACTTATAACCTTCTTAATATGGGAAAAGGATGCTTTAGCTTCTGCTGTCCATTTTACTTCACTGTTTTTTCTGAGCATATCTTTAATCAATTTAACAATTTCAGCGAAGTTAGGAATAAATCTTCTCAAGAAATTTATTTTTCCTAAAAATGATTGAATTTCTTTCACATTCCTAGGAATAGCTATTGTATCTATAACCTCTACTCTTTTAGGGTCAATCCTGATTCCATTTTGAGATACGATGTGACCCAACATCTTGCCTTCTTGCATAGCGAAATGAGACTTCTTAGGATTTAAGGATAAACCAAACCTGCGACATTTTTCAAATGTTTGTTTAAGATGAATCATATGATCTTCATCCGATTTAGAAAAAATAGTAAGATCATCCAAATAGATGACTACAAATTTGTCTCGTTCGCCAACGAAAGCTATATCCATCGCGTGTTGAAAAGTAGCACCTGCATTCATTAGTCCAAACGACATTTTATCATACATAAACGTGCCCCAAGGAGTGGTAAATGCAGTTTTTTCTTTATCAAGATCACGGACGGCAATTTGATTATAACCTGAAAATCCATCAATCATTGACATTCTATTAGCCCCTACTACTTTTTCAAGAACATGGTCCATTTTAGGTAGAGGATAATTATCTTTGAGAGAATATTTATTAAGATTCCCGAAATCAACACATAATCTAATTTCCCCATTTTTCTTTCTAACTGGGACCAGATTAGCTACCCAATCAGAATATCTTAGGGGTACAATTATTTTAGCGTCAAGAAGTTTTTTGACTTCTCGTTCGATAACAGGCAATAAAATGGGGTTAAATTGTCGGAGTTTTTGTTTAAAAGGTTTGACACCTGGTTTGAGAGGTATTTTATGTTCAATCACAGAAGTGTCATATGTTTTCAGTTCTTCATACGACCATGCAAAAACATCTTTGTATTTTCTCAACAACTCTGTGTATTTATTTTTGTTTTCTGTTGATAAATATTTGGATAGTTTAACCATTCGGGGGTTTTCTTAAGTTCCTATATTACAATCTTCAACCTCCTCTGGTTGGGGTTGTAGAGTAGTTTTAGAAGGGATATCATCTTGATTAAAAATTCTTTCCAAATGGATTAGACCCTTGGGATTTGGTTGTTCTTGAGAACAAGCATTCGGTGGTTTGCAATTTTATCGTGAAATTCTTTAGAATCCTCCCCTTCTGCATGATCCAAATAGGATCATTTTGATTTTCTTGATCGGTATGCATTTCTGCAAATTCATCTAATGATTCTAGAAACTTTCGAAGCTACTCATCGTCTTCAAAAACCTGCCAATGTTGTATGTTATTTGGTATTGAAGGGCGATGTCTCATTTGTATATGATATTTTAATTTAAAAGTAGTCGGGGGTGTGAAATTTGATGCAACCTTGGCTAAAGCATCAGCCTGTTGATTCTCGGATCTTGGGACAAAATGAAAATTCACATATGTGAAGAAATTCTCGATTAAATCCCAGACACAAGTTCTATAGGACCGTAATCTAGGATGCTTAGCCTGATACTGTTGATTCACCTATTTTATAATTAACTCTGCATCACCAAAGACTTTGAGTTTCTTAATTTTCATCCTTCTAGCAACTTCTAATCCTAGTACTAAAGCTTCATACTCACATACATTGTTTGTACAATCTACATTCCACTAGAGCCTATATGAAAAAGGAATAACAAATTGATCATCGGGATCCATAAGAACTGCTCCTACCCTGACTCCAAGGAAAGATGAAGCACTGTCAAAATACATTTTCTATACACCAGTACTATATACATTTTTCTCTATTTTTTTTTTTTCAATTTTTTCTTCTATACATTTATCGTCTACATCTACTTCAAAATCGTCATCTAAAGATAATATACAATTTCCTAAATCTTGGTCAGCAATATAAACTAGATGATTGTTGGGACTGTTTGGGTCACCTACAGTAAATGCCAACCTAGTCTCTCTGTAAAGACGAGTGAATTGGCCTCCGAAAACTGGAATTGTAGCATATGTCATATCTAGTTGGAGAGATCCTCCAAGCTTGGCACCCCATGATCTAGATAATAGCATACCATACTTTGGGGGAATGTCAGCGACTACTACATCCATAAGAATACTTTTAGCAGGTATTTGATCCAAACCTACCACTAGGTCTTTAATCATACCTATGCATTTTACTTTCCTCGAATCGAAAGAATATAAATCACCATAGGGTCTTGTGATTTCAAGACCAAGTTTTTCCATTATTGCCTTTGGCATAACATTGTGGGAAGCTCCAAAATCCAACATACAGTTATGGAGAAGGTGATCAAATAGGGTTAACATAATATAAAAATGAGCTACGGTGTCTCTTGCACCTTCAACGTGTGGACCGAAGACTAAGATAGGTTTGTCATCCTCTAAGTTGATGGCATCGGCCTGGATTTCATCTTCGAAAAAATTAATCATTTTGGCAATTTGTTTTCTGTATATGGGATTTTTTGCTAACTCAACAAGGGGAATATGAATTTTGATTTTATTTATTTCGTTTTCCAAATTAAAGTTTCCTAGAACCTTGTCATTTTCGATGTTCGAGGCTTCCATACCTTTCTTTTCAATTTTACGTTGAGATGTGACCTTGTTTTCATTTATAGGAGATTGAGTCTTCACAAGGAGTGTTCCTATTGGTTCTGACTGTACAGGTTGCGTATCAGCTGCGTTTCTTTTCGCAAACTGTTTATCTGCAACTTTTGGAGTTACCTCCTCAGTTTCGCTTCTTGGCGAACTCTTTTTTGTTGGAACATTTGGGAGATTTTTATTTCTTGGTCTCAAATTATATTTTCCCTGTAGTTCAACAATAATATCATCTGCAATATTTTGATATGTGAAATCATCAGTCATATTATTGCTAACATGTTCTTCCGATGTACTTTCTTTACTTAAAGATGCTTCATAATCCTGTCTTGATAAATAAGGGGATTTATTATCATCGCCAAGGTTACTAATATCTTCATCGATTTCTTCAAAATCTCCTAAATCTTCCTCTCCAATATAGTTTTCACTTTTAAAGGGTGTTGGAATTTTTTGATCTTCATTTTTAATTATTTTCAGTGGTCCCTGAGGTTCAGAATTTCTTCGAAAATCTTTTCTGGGGAAATTATCTCTTTTCGATTTCTCTAGTTCCATTTTCGAGATCTTGTTTGAAAGTTCTCGAATGACCCTAGCCATCTCTTCTATTCTATCTCTCGAGGATTTTCCTAACCCTGAAGATCCACCTTGCTCTTTAAATTTCTTAATTTCTTTGTTTCTAGTTTCAGTCCTTGCTTTAAGTTTTCCTGATGCCATCATGTTTGATTCAATCTCAAGCGCATCATCCTGCATTTTTGTGAGATCTATTGATCTCTTTTCTCTCAATAATAAGGTAAAGTCAGGGTCAAAGGCACTAGAAAAAGTCACTTTTGTTGCAGGTTGTGAAGGTTTAACCTCAACTGGAATTTTATTATACAACTTATTGAACCTCTGTGTGAATTCTAGAACTAACTCACAGTTTTTCTTTCTAAGGGCTCCGAATTCAGTTAAGTAGTAGAGGTGATCCTTCCTCTCTCCCCATTGTCTAATAAATGCACTTTCAAGTTGTTCATAGGATATTAAAGATCCAGCTGCTAAGGATCTGAACCAGGTTCTCACCTGTCCCTCAAAAGTTTGAATGAGGAGTCTAGAATAAACATCTTCATGTTCTATTCTGAGTATGTCAGCAAACTGATCAAAAAAGTTTATATGTTCTTGGGCAGTCAAATCACCTTCCCCTGTAAATTTCAGAAGTCTTTTCATATCATTCTCGGGGAGATCATGAAGAGGAACAGGAAGAACAAGGGGAGCGTATCTAGCAGCTACTTTAGCGAAAATCCCGGGAAGCGGTACTTGACCACCTCCAGGGGCACCACCTCTAGCTCTAGCACCTCCTTGTGCAGCCATGGTTGGATTTGGGACTGAAGTTTGGACAGTGTGAGGAGAAGATTCTCGGAAATATGGAGAAGAAACTTCAGGAAATGAGAAAGTATCAAATGAGGGGGGAAGTGAAAGTGATCTTTCAAGAGTTTCCGATGAGTTTGATTGCGTAAAGTCAAGTTGATCTATAGTATATGTGGATAAAAAGACTTGTTTAAGTGATTTTCATGATTTTAAAATTTTTTCCGGATCGGAGATTGGCGATGTCTGCTTGCTATCCAGGTTTTTTTTGGTGTTCTTTCGGCTACTAGCTAGTTTAGTTATTGTGGAGTCACCAAGTGAAAAATATTAGCCTTAGAAGGCTTTATGTTCTTGTTCACTATCAAAAACAGAAAATGTCAATGTCGTTCTTCCCAGGGAAAATATTTGTTTCTTCGTTCTTCGCCAACGGCACCAAAAAGATGTTGTTCCTGAGTTTATGCTTTAAGGCTATAAAGCATACCGTAAAGGCATCCATAAATGATTTAAAGGAATGATTTGGGAAAAAGAAATCATAGGAAGATTAAATCAAAATCAGATTCTCAACTGCCTCTGTCTTGCTTCCTGTTGTTCTTGGATGCTAATGTCTCGCTCAATAGCAGCCCATGAACGTTCTAACTCAACCCGGTTAGTTGCCATTTGTAAAATGGTATTAAATAAATTCAAGGCAATACTGGTTTGATCCTCAAGGCCTGGTTCAACATTGGGTTGTCTGCTACTTGGGACAGTCATGGATGATAAAAATTTATTTTTTTGTAAAAGGATTTTAATCGATTTGTTACTTCAAATTTTCCAGTGATGAGAACAAGAAAAACAATTTTAAAATTAAAAACAGTAATGTAAACACATCCGAGGCCATTTCCTGGATTTGTAACAATTTCGAGAATAGTAAAATAACAAATAAACACTACAGAAAAATATGAGGCTTTAATCAAAAAAGAATCTCATATTTCAATAGACGATGATGAAAGAAAAACAAGGTTTCTAACAAGAGTTAAGTATTAAGGAACAAAAGTTTTACAGGTCTTAAAATTACTATTAGCAATTTCAAAGGAAAAACTGTAAATCATTTGACATCCAAACCAATCTGAAATATAAATCAATAAAGTATATAACTTCAAATTGATTACTTGTTAGAATAACATTGAAAGAAAAAATTTCAACAAAGTATAATAAGCAGGATGAAGACACATAGCTACAAATTTGCAGAATCCAGAATCTCGTTTGTGATCTATATTCTGATGTATTTGAAAACTGATATTACAAAAATGGCTCTCTCCAAAAATTCTGAATCCTTTTCTCAGCCTTTAGAAACTATATTTATACATTTTCATCAAAATTTCTCGTTGGTGACTAACCAACTGCCTAATATTTCCGTTACATAAAAATAATGTCAACCGTTTACAATTTCTTTCTAATTTCTAATAATAAAAAGATTTAAAAAAGGTTTTAAGCTTGCGTTGACAAACTTCCTTTCTCCACTTCAATACACTGAACACATTTTCCCAAAAAATTCACAAAGATCCTGGGAGCATCGGGTATCTCATTTGCTTCAAATGAGAAAAACCTTCTCTGCAATTCGAGTAAACGATTTTCTATCATCCTTTCTGTGAATTTAACAGTTTTCAACTTTAGATTTGAAGTCACCATCCATTTGTTGATCTCTATTATATTGATCAATTTAATTTTAGCAATCTCTATTTTCATTTTCTCCATCTCTTCTTTTAACCATAGCTGGTGCTTGGCAATGTTAATTTCGCCTAATAATCCAGAACAGTCATCTGTTCCGATATTCAATGAATCCCTTTCTAATAGATTGAAGATTCCCTAGCAATCATCATTGACTTCTCTTGTTATTCATTTGTATTCGACCAACTTTGCTTCCCACACTTTTATTATTATGTCCCCTTTAACTTGTTCAGAAATAGATAATTTATGAATCTTTTCAACCTCTTCCTTTGATGAGAAAGCCACTGCCTTCTGAAAAGTTGTTCTAGCTACTTTCGCCTCCCTTTCCTTCTGGAACACAATCTCCAAAGACTTATTTGTTTCTTGAAAATATTTCTAGACTACTTCCAGATTCAAGAACACTTTCTGGTGTTCCTCCTCTATTCTTACATATATCTCCCATACTTGAGTCCTGAAATTTTCAAGTTCTATTACCTGATTAGTAATAGAAATAATTTTATCTTGTAAATGTTTGCTTTCTTCTTCCAGTGTTCGAACCTATTCCTGTGTGACCTGTATTAAGTGTTTTTCCTCATCCAAGTCTTTATTCAATTTCTAGATTTCTTTCATATCCTTTAGTCTAGCTTATTCTAGACCCTTTTGTATTCCCCAACTCATATTTCTTTCATTTTCTTTTAATTTGTCTTGCAACTGAATTATTGTTTGATCATTATGTTCAAGCATAGCTGTTAAATTGCCAACAGAATACATATTAGCTGATGCTATAGCACCCATTGTACCTGCTAATTCTATAGCAAATTCTCCATCCTTGAGTTTCTTTCCATCTATAATAACCCTATGGTTTTTAATCATTCCTTCTCCTCTTGGATGAATTTCCTATTTCAAGACTGCTCTTCGTTTTTTACTGAAAAAGTAATCTGATGGGGGGATTTCATCTCTTGAAATCGGCTCTAGATCACTGACACATAAAACTCCTTCATGGAGGGTTCCAAAAGTCGACTGTAATGGAGTTAAAGAGGTGATAGGACTACCAAGTTTTGTTGAAGTTGTTCCTCCTATCTTTTCTGGAACATTCTTCATGATTTCTGGAATTGTTTCTGGCTCTTTTCCCTTATCCATTCCCAATTCTTTTGTTTGAGAACCCTCTGCATCTTGGGAAGGTATCTCAATATTCTTCAACTTACCTTTGTCATTTGCTTTACCTTGAGTATTAGTTTCAAACCCTGGAGGGGGTTCTTCCTATTCTAGCGATGGGGTCGAAATTTCACCCAGTAAAATCTTAGGTAGGCAGCTTCTCCTATGGCTTTGAAAAGATGCGAATCCAGCCTGTGAGTCAGGTGGCAAGGCCTGGACTCTATTCAACACTTCTTCATAAGATTTAACATCTTTAAATATATCATCATAAATAGATACTTCATGTTCATATGCCTTTAGATTACAATGTATGTAATGCCTACTTATTATTTGGTAGGGGTCATATTTTCTGTGCTCAATATTTACTAACTTCACTTATTCCAATGACTCGGCCTCTACCTTAGAATGGCCTAAATTTGATAAAGGAAATTTCCCAATATGAACAAGGAAAGATGGCCATGCTTTTTTCTGAAGTGCTTTTAATTCCAATCCAACACCGCCCTTGGCTATCTGATGAGATACTTCTCTGCACACCAATTTGTCTGGTAGGAATTTTGGGAGTGCATGGGGGGGAATGGAACAGCCATAAACCCTAATATAGGAAAAATTTTCCTCAATAAACCAGTCGGCAATTGATTAAAGACTTTCTATGACTGCATCAAAAATGCGAGGGGGTTTGCATCCAAAAAATAATTTGTGCATAGGAATAATGACAAAATGACAAACCTCGTAAAATGCCTCTTTATCATTTTCTTCCCAAAGGGCTGAGTGATATTTATGAATAGGCTCTGGGCAGGAAAAGCTCCAACTCCAATTCATTAATGGAAAGGGGGTCATAAAACAGATTGCATCCATAATGTATGCAGACATATAAAAAGACACTGGTTGTCCTTTTGACTTGGCTGCTTTGTAGTTTAAAATTTCTTGTGTTAGGTTATCTAAAAAAATCTTATGCCAGTTAAAACCATTTCCTTTTGAAGCTTCCTCTAAAAAGGGTACCCAGTCTGCATGAAAGTGACAGGGATCGTTTCTCCCAAAAAGTATGCATAACATAATGGCTATATAAACCATATATTCGTTTAAGGAGGTTGTAGCATAAATCCCATGAGTATCAGTCCTAAAATTTGCTTCAGACCTCGCCCATCCTCTAATCATGTCGGGATATGTCTGGTCTGCCTCAATACATTCCTTTCTTTGAAACTCAGCTAAAAATTCAGCATTAAAAGTATGTTTATGCTTTGGCGAGAGTTTATACATTACTTGAATGTGCTCAGGCCTGAATGAGCCGACGATAGCTCCTTGCTCATTTTGAATGCTCCTTGTTGGGATATCTACCTTATCTAGAGCCTAGCCGATCATATCAGTATATGCCACCAACCTCGGACGTGCAGCAACCTTATGAAGCTGAGACTCAACAATGTCCCGGAGATGATTTTCAGAATCAGGGTCAGCATTCTTTAGCTCGTACTCCAGCAATTCAGAAATTTGAGTCCATGATTTGATGGAGTTTATGGCATGTGGAGTAGTATCAGAGATAATATCACCTTCATGTGTGTCTTCATTTTTCTTCGGTGCCTTTTTAGGTGCCATGGCTCTGCATTTGACTTGAAAACCTGTCATAGAAAGTGGATGAATAAGCTCAGCTTAAAATGAAAATACAGAGGTTCAAATGTTTACTTTGAATACTTTTTAAAACATGACAAGATTTGCATAGTTGTCACGAATTTAAAGCTCTTAATGCAGAAGATATTTTTCAGAGATATGCATTTAATGTCCATACTTAGGTGCTCTCGATTTTTCAAATAAAACGAGAAACTTACTTAGTCGGAAAACGAAGCATTAATGAACACTTAAAGAAAGATTACCTTTAAACCTGTTTTAGAAAGAAGATTTATTAGTGTTAATTATAGATTAAATCTGAAAACATCACTTTTTGGGGTTTCGGAAATCTTGATGTCGAAAGGTATGTTGTCGAAAAAGCCCAATCGCCGGAATCGCGAAATCGCGATGTTTTAATTAAGATTTAAACATTTTTTTATCACATTAATTAATTGAGATTAGACGCTATCGGGATTTCGGAAATCCTGATGTCGAGAAGTATGTTATCAATGAAGTCTGATCCTTGAAATCATGAAATCGCGACGGTTTGCCCCTTTTTTAAACCGAACTTAATTCATTTTAATTAACTTACTAATCCCAATTTGGACCGAAGCAAAATTAGTTTAATTTAAAGTGAACCGCGGATCGGGTTTTCGCAGTTCCGGATTTCAGGAAACATGATGACAGGAAATATGATCTCACTGAAACCCGAAACCTGAAATCGCGACATGATTTTCTTAACTCTTAAACTTTCTTAAAAGATAATTAATTAATTCGTGTTTTAATTAAGATTTAAACGTATCAGGAAATTGGGGATCGGGGTTTCATGATTCAATTTGCATCAAACATCTATTTACAGAAAACCCCGAATCCCGATTTCTTTAACGTTTAAATTAAAAAATCGCAAATTTAGAATTACAACCCGTTTTAAATAATTTTTCAAAGAGCGTTGGAAAATTTATATTTTTGTAAACTTTTTTTCCATTCATTATCCAAAAAAAAATTGATAAAAGGTATCGTGAATTTAGAAATGTCGAAACTCTTATTTTCAGAAAGCCGAAACCCGAAAACTAAATATCTAGTCCTTAAGGACGAAAAATTTAAGCTTTGTTTCAACATTCCTATTCCAAATGATGTCTTGGAATTCAGGCTTTAAATAAGGTCTAAACTCCAAATTCTTGGTGAATATGGTTTTGAACCATTTTTTCCATGTTCTTGGCATGCCTATAGCAGAGGTTATGGCTGCTTCATCAACTTGTATCTCCAAAGGGCCAACTGTGTCTTTGTTTCCATCTTAAGATTTTGCAAAGGTTTATGTGATACCCTGGTGGTAATCCTCTTGTAGCTTTTCCACATAAGTGAGACAACCTACATTTGATAAATACTGATGAATCTCTGGATGAGATTGTAAATATTGAATGATGTCTAACTCCTTCCTGAGAGGTGGACCACCTCATTTCTTACCCATTTGAAAAAAACAAGATAACTTGTAGAAACCTGAAACATAGAAATTACCAATCGAAAGAACCTCCTGGCGATGAAGAATAAACCCTGTATGATCAACTGGTGGAGGAGAAACGTTTTTTATAGGAATTCAGAACTCGTGGAATTTGAATTTGAATGATAACCATAATGCTAATGTAGAAAAGATCCGACAACGAGAAGATGAAATTTAATAATGACTGGATAACCCTCAGTACTGATAGGACATCACACCTTCACATAGGCTATAAAATTGAATTTGAAATGATTATTCCATAATTGGTGATAAGGTCGTGTAAGCATGCCAATCTCCCATAAAAATGGTCATCCTCCCTTTATGACGTGTGTACTTCCTTTTCTCTTTCGAAGTCCTAAAGAGGTGGTGCCCAAAACTGCTTTTACACTTTTGGTGGCTGCTTCTTGTTTCCAAATGTCACATTTTCGGCTAGAAGCTTGACTTTTCGGTGGCTCCTTCTTTTTTCCAAAAGTTGCATTTGCCGCCGGAAGCTTGACTTTTCGATGGCTCCTTCTCAACTTCAAAACAATGGTTAGCCGCCGAAAAGTCTTTTCTTTGATTTTTGAAAGCAATAAACAGCAAATCGATTTATTTTGGAATTTCTCACTTATTCCATTTGCTTGGAGACCATAAACCACAAAAAATTAAAAATGACACTTATTCATGACTATGTTATCACCTAAAAATCAAATAAAATGACAAGTTTATTTTAGGAGATAACACCATGATTTTGAKTTTTCACTTCTATGATTGGTTATTCTTCTAGTCTTTATGGAACACCCTTCAATGTCTCTTGAATTATTGGTGTATATAATTGGTCCCTTTTGGTGTCGATTGTTTCCCAGGTCATCATTAGGTCATGCACATGTTAAAGGGAAGTTTTTATCTTGCGTTGGATATTTCTCAATTATATTTACCATCCATATCAACCTTCCCAATGCCAAGTTGTACTTAGTGGTTTGTTCTCTCAAAGTTATTGTCCAATACCTCAATTCATGTTCCTAATCTTATTTCGCACCAATTGATGATAGATACCTCAATGCCTTCCTTTTAGAGAATATCTTCCTATAAAATTCAACTCATTATTTTGGGAAGTGGATTTAGAGACATTTGCAGTAACTTGGGGCATCATCAGTGGTAGGTTCCATCACATGTGGCAGTGGGTATACATGAATGACACCTGATCGATTAAGCTGCCAAGGTGTTTGACATCATATAATATGTTCACAATTTATAGAATGTAATTTGCACTTGTTATCACCTTGTCAATATTATAATATAGATCTATATTCTTCCCCCTTTTCCCCCTTGTGCCCTAATTATTGTGTACTTGACAATGTATTTCCATGCATAAATCTTAGAATTGGTAGGAGCTTGATTAACCTGAAGATTTATTTAGATTTTCATGTGTATTTCAATTTACCTTGTTTATCTATAAATTTAAAGTGGAATGAGAAATATTTTATTTGTTTGATGTGTGTGCAAGTTTGATATTGACTCTAGATTTGGAATTAACCAATTTTCTCACAAGGTGAAGGACAAATGTTAATGTAAAGGTATTTCTCTTATGTTTTATTCTTTGATTTTTTGTTATGCATATGATCCCTAGGGAAAGGCAGATGGTGATCTATCCTTCTTTCTATTGGTGAGCTCAAGATACTCATTATGGACTTTCATTAGAGTAGGTAGATTTACCTTTAACAAAGGCACAACCATATTTCATTATCTTAAACCTTCCCCATGAAGGGTACACAAAAAGTAACTATGATGAAACTCATTGGACATGTGCTCCACTGGTAGGAATATAAAAAAAATGCATAAAATACAAATGTTGACCTCCACAAGTCATCCCACTGTAGTAAGGAACATGGGCGAGTGGGAGGGCGTTGGCACCAAGATTCATACTTACCATTACAACAATAGGTGTATCCATCACAAAGGTTGATCTTGTTGTAGATGCAATACACTAAGAGGTGGTTGACTATTATTCTTTACTACAACAACAAAATAGAATGTGTGTGTATATACAAAGGATAAAGAACTATTTGAACTAGAAGTGACATTGTCTTAAGAGGTATTACCAGAGAGAGAATCAATTAAACACTTTGTAAATACATGTAATTCCTCAACAAATATTGTGGCAATGTGATCTAAGTGAACATAGTCAAAATTGTGTATGGATGAGCAATTATTGATGAGCCTATACATGCTTACATTTAGGATTAGTATATATATATATATATATATATAAACCAAACCAAAATCAAACTACACTATCAATACATGACTATTGTGCTCATATTTATGAACTGGCGCGAATAGTTGCACGCACGCACACAAAGTGGAGGGTAGCAGGGGAGAAGGAGGCATGTAGAGTGGAGGGTAGCAGGGGAGAATGAGTGAGAGGTGCATAAAGGAGGGATAGGAGCACGAAGAAGGAGGGAGATGTGCATGGAGAAGGAGGGCACACGGGCTAAATTTCGCTCATGGAGATTCTGCAGAATTCCCTAGAAAAAACCATGGCATGTAACCCTCCTTTCTAAGCAATGTTTCTGGATACGCAAACCTGTATGTTGTTGACCCCATGATTTTTTAAGTTATGAAGGAAACCCACAATGTCCCGAAAATGGTGCTGCAAAAATAGTCTCTAAACCCTAAGCTGCCAAATGGAATTAGAGCAACTAAGAGCTAGTGGAATTAGAGTGACTAAGAGCGTTTTTGGATAAATCCCTTAGTTTAAATCCCTTCAAACTAAACAATTTCTAATGAAGCATAATCACTCACATGGTATGGCATCATACCTTCTTACTCAGTGATTTATGTCTCTCATCGACTATATGAAGACAAGTATATGTCCAAGATTTTAGTTTTACATTGTTTTTTTGCTGGCCTTAGCAAAATCACAGTGGTACCAAGGAAAATTCGCCTCCATATTCAGCTATTGATCTCACACCTCATAGGATAGTGATTTAGTGCCATGTTGACTCTATATTTGTTTTCTATATATTTTTTTTACTTCCTTTTCTTCCAAAGCGAATTGTTGAGTATGTTATTCCATTTTTTTTCCTGCCCCTTCCAAAGTGAATCGTTGAGTATGAGTCCTATTGGTATATTCCCATGCTCATTTACCTCCCAAGAATAATGATTTCTCATTTACCTCCCAAGTGTATCAATTTCTTCCATAGCGATTTGAAGACAAATGACGGTCGACAGTGTCTAGAAATTTCATGCAGAGCATCTCTCCCTTAAAAAAATGAATTACTTCTTGTCTTCATGCATTTCTACTTTCCCTCTCACCTTCTTGGAGAAATGACAACAACAGTTAAGAGTAAATTTTCCATCCCGCAAGTTAGGATTGGGTAAATTTTCCATCCCACGAGTTAGGAATGGCACGATACTTGATATTACCTAGCAAATTTGAATCCCACCAATCAAATCCTACGCTAGAATGAACACTTGTAGTGATTGAAGGATACAAGTGTTTTTGGCCTACATATGGAGTGCAATACTATATGAAGAATCCATGCTCACCACTTTTGGGGAAACAAATGAAGGAAAACTTAAGTCTACAAGTTTTAGGTCTCCAACATTTATTCATCGTATTTATTTTCAAAAATGTCTTGTCTCTCTCAAGGGTTTGATGCTCAATTCTGTCACATGAAGACTTACATACATCATCTGTTGGTTGAAAAGTTTCATTGGAGAGTGTTATAATAGTTTCTCAAGACCTACATACATTATCTGTTGGTTGAAAAGTTTCATTGGAGAGCATTATAATAGTTTATCAAGATCTTGTTACCAAGATTTATATGATGTTGTACCATGCTCTATGGGTATACAATGATATAGTGTCATGTTGATACAATGATTTGGTTGCACATTTATTGATAAACCAACAATAAAGGAGGTTCATTATGTAGAATTTTCACATGGCTTTATTCAGGTCAACTCATGTAGGTGGATCAAGACACTTTTCCTACACCCTCACTCTAGTTGATTGTTTCACTTTTACACACCAGTTTTCATGAGCTCCATTCTCATGGCTCTTATCCATGACATTTATCTCAACTCACATATCTCTATGGTAAGACAACAACAACTAGATTTTGTACATAAGAAATCCTTCCTATATTATAAGTTTATAATCCCTATGTTATATGAAATTACCACTTTGGCATTTGACAAGATATAATTACCACTTTTTTATATCAGTTGTGCACTTCTCAATCATGGGAAAGAATACAATTGCAACTAGTACTATGTTGGGCACATTGCAACTGATGCATGTCCTATGCACACAAATATATCTACTTTGGACACCTATCTCTAGGCATTGGTTTGGTTTTGTTCTTCTTCATCCAACAACATATTCTAGCAATCTAACTCAACAACTACATAACTCATATATATGTATATATGTTTTATAGATTTCTCTTTGGATGAAGTTGTTAGAGATCAAACAAGATAAAATTGCACATATGCAATTTGAGACATGGTGTCATTCTCTCCATGAGTAGTTTCCATAGCAACAAATCATCCAAATATTTACCTACACTTTTCTAGCACACATAATATTGGATAGTGAAACTTTATACTTATGAACAAACTCAATTCATATAGCTCAGGTTACTTGAGGTCTAGTCCTCTACCTTAGCTACTCTTGGTAGTAGTTTTGGTTCTCTTTATCTCAACGCCCACCCAAAACAATCATCTTCAACATCAACATTGATCTATTTCATTAGAGACTACCCTCCCACCTAGATTCATTTGATGTATAGCATTGGGTTATTTTGAGATCTTCCTTCCACCCCAACAAATCTTGGAAGCATTCATTTAATTATTTTGGCTCAATTCCCACCCAACATGATTCTTTTCTGCAACATTTAATATATTTTGTTCTCTTGGCCCAACACCTACCCAAAATACTGAGTGAAGAAATACTTTGTGTTTTCTCAGAGGTTGGGCTCCAACCCTAGATGCAAAAGTCTTACATGTCAAGTTATCTTTTCAATGTTTATCTTTAGCTATACTATAATATGAAGATTGTTGGCCTAACGTTTCCTTCTCCATCAATGGAGTGTAGGTACAACCAAATATGTATTTATCATACCTATCATCTAGCTCGAGCGATGAAATTTTGAGAGGGACAAGGGAAAACATATCCAACACATGTAACAAGGAGAAATCAACTAGAGGTGAAAAGGTTAGAAGAAAGTTTGGTAGGCACGTGAAATTATTTCTTGTTGAAGGAGGATCATGCTCTTATGATGATGAGAGCATAGGTGACATTGAGGTTCCCTTGAGGTACAAACACTTACTGAAACAATGGGTACCCAAGGAACTACCAGAGTTGGACACCGACTTCTGTGTTAATGAGAGGATGTATCGCATTTCTCTGTCATCCATCCATGGCATTGGTTTATTCTCCATGGATGGCATAAAGGTAAAATATGGCGGATTGGTTGAATTGTTTGAGTATGTTGGACCATGTTACACTTATGGAGTATGGTTGAGGTTGGTCCAATATATTCCTAGTATGCGGAGATACGCACTCGCTGCAAACTATATACAACTGAAAGACAATAATAAAAATAAAGGAGAGACTATGTATATTGATGGAAGGCCAAAGGCATCGAGGAATATTGCAGGTCTTATAAAAAGTACAAGGCCTAGAACGACAAGAAAGGAACCCAATTGCATTTTTGGGGAGCATGAAGGTAATAGGATATTTCTATGTGTGGTGAAAACAATAACGGCATGCGAAGAGTTACTGGTCGATTACAATCTTAATCAAGTTGACCCAAGAACATCTTCTTTTTCTACGGTACAAAACCCATTATACCCAAACTTAAAAAGGGATTACTTAATTTGTGAATGTTTCATTTGTGACGAAATTTTAGTTTATTTCTGAATGTTCCATTTGCTAATTTTTGCTCGATGTTTCATTTCCAAATATTTTTTAATTTGTTTGTGTGAATGTTTCATTTGATAATATTTGTCAATATTCCATTATTTCATATATTGTTTTTTCAATATTTCTTGCACGTACTAACATTCTTCTTGAAAGTCTGCCAGAGTAGTGATCGGGGCAAAGGCCCTGAGCGTGGAAAAAACGTTGATCGAGGAAAAGGTCCCATTGCTAGCACCGCATCGACCGAAAACGATGAATATATAAGCGATGAAGAGATATTTGATTCTAGAGACCCCTTGCAGACAATAGAATTGTCCCTAAGAAAGGCCAATAGGGAATTTCGGGATTTGGTCGTTGTTGGGCCAGAAACAGATGAGGATTTCCTAAGGATAGTTGAATTACGCATTAAGATATCAAATTATGGGGTAAGTCATGTCATCTAACAATATCAATTTTTGGTTTTAAATTTTGTAATTTGATATATGAAATTAACACATATTTCTCAATGTAGAATTTTGTGAGATCGATGAGAGGAGAAGGGGAAGGTCCTGGTAGCAGTAGCAGGAGTGCAACAACGAACACACATGGCCATGTAGCCACAAGGCTATTTTCCACCCCAAGTGTGATGCCTGAGACCGATTCTATACCTTCTAGGGGTGATGCCACACCCCCACAACACACGCCAAATCGTGCAGGTGGTGTACATGATCATGGAACTGATCACTCTTTCGTTGTTTGTTACCCTGGTGCTACACATATCCAAAGCACAGGAACAACAACAGTATCATTTTTGGTCGACCAAGACATGGTTCCTCTAAAAATAGTACAACTACCAAGTATTTAATATATGTCTTTCTCGAGATTCATGTTATATAATTGTTTAAAAAATCACATATTAGTGAGATTTAAATTACTAATGATGACGATGTTTTAGAGGAAACAATGTGTTCTACAATAGTTTGCATGACTATGAATTAGAACTTTTTGGGCCAACATTTGACTATGATGGAATCGACAAAATTCCAAACTGAAAAGCCTTCGTATCTCTAGACCAGTTGGCGAGTTTAGTGACTCATTCAATAAGATGGAAGTCCTAAAAAGGATTGGCAAGCACTTGAAACATGTTAGAGAGACGTATAGGAATAAATTAGTACATGACCCCAAGTGCGAACGCCCTTTGGTTGTCCACGAGAGGGAGTGGAAAGAAATTATTCTCGATGCAAGAGAATTAGCGATGAAAGCACAAGGGAAGAAACCACCTGGCCCTGGAAGGTAGGAGGTGTTTTCAATTTACAATGATGGTCTTTTGTTTACTTTATGAGGAAAACAATCAATATCTAACATATTTCAAAATATTGCGTAGACTCCAAGACACTTCCAAGGCAACAAAGGCAAGACAAGACAAACACGGCCAACATAAACTGGGCCAAGGTGGTTACGGGAGATTGAAGGCACGGGTTGTAAGTGCCTAAATGTTTTACTTTTTTTTTATCATCGTCACAAAGTATGCAATTCATTACAGCTAGTGACTGATGATTTTGATATTGCTCAATGCAGGAGGATTTGTTCAATGACGAATCCACAAAAGAATATCTAAAGGTTGGGTTCACAGAGGGCTTTGATGGCGTGGTGGCACGACAAAGAAGCTTGGGACAATCACCATGTGTCTCTCTGGAGGACATGGTAAATAAAATGAAATTAAAAACTTGTCGATTAGTTTTTACTCATTGATTGCTTGTAATATAAAATATATTTTTATTCATTTAAAATGTAAAATAATGTGTGTCTTTTCCACATTCGCATGAGAGTAATAATGCTACCAATGCTCTTGAAGTACCTGATGAACCACATCCCGACCCCCATATTGATTCAAGCGTTGTTGCCGAAGGACCATTACATAGTGGTATGCGCGCATTTTTAATGTTTTTCCATTTTTCAATGAGTATTAATATTTAGGGTATATTTTGTACTAAATACTTATATTGTTTCATATGGAAAAGCATGTAGATGTCGATCGAGAGCGGAGATCAACAAATGCAGAAACAACAATGTGGCCACTAACTACTATTTCTACTGCACCGACCAATCCAGGTATAAAACATTGCAATTAAATCTGTATTAATTAAATTGCCCTAGGAACAATGAATAACAATATCACTTGAATTTTTTTTTTTTGTTGTTGTAGCAGTGTATTCCCATGCGCATCCTCAACCTCCATGCCGAAATACTAAAATTTCATCATGGCATGAGGTGTTGAGTACTGATGATGCAACACTTCAAGAAGGCCCAATAACTGTGGGGGATCAGTTAAATTATGATGATGACTTAATTTGTGCTTTCATGGAGACCAAGAAGAAGAAGAAGAAGAAGAAGAAAAACAAATGATTAGACATTTTATTATTAATATAAATCCAATATATTTCTGGACCAATGTAATGTATTTTGTTTTCCTACATGTCATGAATGTTATTTGCTTTCATGTTTTTTGTTTTAGCACATGGTGATGAATGTTTTTTGCTTACATTTAATGTTACTGTCATTTCTAATTATAGTTGTAAAATATAGATAGATTGGGTATGGAGAAATGAGAGTGATGTGAGAGGGGGGGAGGGGCCAAAAGAGCTTCCACCTTCACGTGGTTAGTCATGTTCAGTAGAGAATAATTTATTCTCGAAACGAAGAGAAGCTCATTCATGTATTCGTCTTTAGTCATTAATTTGTAGAAGTTGTTACATATTTAATTAATATTATGAAATATAATTAAGTCATGTGATGAATCGCAGGATGGAGAGGAGCAACATTGGAGGCACCCCATCACTCAAAGGTATGGATCTTGCTAAGGATTGGCTTAAGGTGATTTTTGGTTGATTTATGACTATCGTGATATTTTGTAATGAATGTGGAGATCAATGATTTTTTTTAGGAAATTTGAATTTAAGAAGACAAAGTTATGCTAACTCCACGAGTGTTAAGGATGCATGGCAGTGGACACAATCCCCAACGTATGTCTCTCTAGCCAACACTGTTGCTAGCCTAAATCAATGTAGTACACACTGAATGTGGTGACCCTGAGGTTCATCATCCTCTTCATATACTTCTTGCTCTTCCTAGGAGGTTCGGACCTCCTAACCTAACCTAGGCTACCCCTACATACCTCGACCTACCCTAAACCTAACCTACATCCTAAGCCTAGCAATCCTAGACTCTTATTGGACTAACACAAGACATATAGACCTAATATTTATAGCTCCCTAAAGATACTAAAGCTACTAACTTGGCACTCAATTTAGGATTGACATAACTATTACAAAGACAGTCCCACCATTTTAATGCTAGATATAGATTCACTCTGACACAGTCCCCCATTCTTGGAAGTTTTGGGGCGATTAATATATCATTTGATTTATTGCAATGTCTAGAACAACATACCATTGTAACTATTAGCGCTGGAGGTCACTCCTGGATTGCAGCAGGAGCAGATCCTGACGCCCATCAGTTTAATGTCACGTCTTTTTTAATGAGGTGATCAAATGGAGGTTAACTCAAGACGATGTAGCTCTAACTCCGAAACTAGGCCAAGAATGCATGGGCAGGTGAGGTCTTGCATGAAATTCAGACAGTGAGGTGTAGTAAGGGTGAGTAGGGGGAAGACTTATATTAGGGAGATGTGAAGGTCTGTGGTAAACATCAGGTTTCTAACAGACTGTAGAAGAAGGCATCCAAACACAAGATCTTCTTGTGCTCAAACACAGAAAACCAGAGAATACAATAATGCATAAATAAATCCTTTATCATGACAGAATTGCAATGATCCGCACGAATCATTCGTTCACGAACTCTCTTAGCATGAGACGAAAATTAGACGAAGTAAGAAAGACTGTCTATCATAAAGAAAGAAATATCATATGCAGCTGCATAACCAGAGAACTAGAGTTTGTGCTAAAACTTTACAATCGGGAGCTCTGCTCTACCATCGATAGATACAAAAAATGGCCAAAATGCCTACATATGCTCTTCCCCATTTCGCCTAGCAGAGGCATCTCCTCAATCACATCTGGCCTGCATTCTACTGTCATACGCTACCTTAATTATTTATGGCTCACGCCAGGGGGGTAGTTGAGCCCTTAAATGTTGAATTGGCGTGTGCAGGCTTCCCTGGCGAGTTGGAGACTCAGCGCGGCTTCCATGGAAAGAATCAGTATGGAGGACCATCTCGGGTGGACCTTCAGCCGGGATGTCCATACCTTGTAATTAATGAGTGAAGCTAGGCTTCAACCACCTTATCTCTTCTTCATTTATCCTCAAGCTGGCATCGGGATTTAGATCACATGAATCAGTGCATGGAGAACATAGTGCCCCCTCTCTTGAATCTTAATTAGGCGCCTTTGACCTCTCTGTTAGAGTGCTTTTGGAATTTCGGGGTTCGCGGATGAGAAAGGATTAGGATTTTTCTCTTTTAAAGTCGCGATGGGCAAAATGTCAGGAGTGCCTAACGGTCGCCACGTGTTCCCCACTAATTTGACGGCTCTGAACTAACTCGGTAATACTGTGGGCCTGAGTTTCAGCACTATCGGGGTTCGGGGTTTCGAAATGTAAAATGGAGAGGAGTGATTACCACTCAAATTCCCGAATGTCATCATGACGTGGATGCATGTTGCGCGTCCTTCAGATGGACGACCCAGATAGTATTTTCTATTATAAAGGGGTTGTCCCCCCTTCACTTGCTCGCTTGATATGACCTGGTGTTGAGATCCTGGGCTTAGTTCGAAGGGAGCTTCAAAGTTTCGTTGATCGACATTTTCAAGTGCAATGGATGGAGAGCTTCCTGACTCCCGATACCAGATACGCCGAGAGGCTGCCACCTGTCCTGGTTGGATCGGACGACCCAAATCTGATTTGAACTATTGGTGCTCCCTCTTGCGCTAAACCTTGGGCAACTCGGTAGCTCCAAAAACTCAATGACCATTGATTTTCTTTGTAAATAGATCTTGGATGCTGCCAACGCTATTTTGCCCACTCGCTTGCCTTGCTATTGAAAAAATAGGGATTCTCCCGTGCTACACTTGGGCACTTCCTGAGCAACCTATAGACCTGGGTGATTTTGTGCCTAAGACAAAAATAATCGCTAACATTAGGCTCCATGGGGGATAGAGTCATCCCTGTGATTCTCTAAGACCTCATTCCGCAGCTTCAGTGCCTTGTTGTTGGGCTATGGAGTCAGGCTCAAAACATCCCGCTGCTGAAAATACAGGCCAAAAAAATAAAAACAAAACAAACTAAACGTTCATTCTTACAGGAGATTATTTATGTACAATCCTAAGCTAATAAAACACTTTACATGGGCTAGGTGAAAGAAAACTTCCACCATAGCCATTCAAGCAGCTTCCTGGATAGAAGCTCCTTCCTTCTGTCGATGATCATCAGCGGATGGTGTAACCATGGCAGTAGAGTGGTTACACTCTTCAACTCCTCCTTACAGGCTGGAGTTGATATGAAATAGGGCAGCTCCAAGGCATAGGGGAAATGCCACTCCATGTACTTGTAGACAGGGTCATAGAATGAGTGGCAAATTCCAGAAAATGGGCGACAGACACCCTCCTCTACTACACAACTGTTCACATGTGGCTGAATATCTCTGATAAGCACAGGTTGATGGTGGATAACTGACGTAGGCTCACTTCTCTTGGGCGATGGTTGCTCGCTGACTGGCTCGAGTAGGAAATATTTTGCTCCTCTGGTTCAGTCTCCCCCAGGTCCGATTCATATTCATCATAAATAGGGACCATGGGGTGGTTCTGTTTGTTGAATGGATCTTCAGTATCTCTATAGTGATCAAAAGTAGGATAATCTTGCTGCTCATCATCACGATAATATATATCAAAAAGGGGTTGTCCTTCATTGATATGATCCTCCTCCAGAACAGTGATCCCGTCAAAAAATTATGTTTTAGAGATAGTGGGACCTACTGGTTCTGGCTGCTCACACGTAATATTTTTCTCTTTAATCCCAAGTAAACATATATCATGAGAAACCCCCTGGAGAAAAAGAGAGGAAACCGCTTCCACAATAATTTCTTCTTTAAAAACGGGAAGGCCTCTGTCCTCAGAAGCAGGGCTGCTAGGAATATCTGCTTCAACCCGATACTTAGGTGAGCCATCTACCATGGACCACATCTGCTCTGCAAACTCATAATCTCCACAAGAGGCATGTTGATCTTCATGAAGATCTAAAAGAACAGATGCATCTGATATGATGTCAGATGCTTCTGTTCTGGGGCTAACACAATTAATATCGTCCAACACCTTTATATTTTCACAGTAGATTCTTTCCTCCACAGTAAGGGTTTCATCATGGACTTGGTCTTCAGGGCCAGCAGAGGATTCCTGAAGCGAAGAAAACTCCTCACAATAGTTTTCAAACAAACCATCAGCTGGATAGTAGTCTTTACAAAATGAATTGAAATCTGTATGAAAACCTATTAAAGAGCGGATGCTTGCACCGGGAAGAGACCGACACCATTCAAGAGCAGCTCCCTTCAATGAATACTTGAAGAGCTTAATCTAGACATCCTCATGCGTGATATTGTGTCGGCGGATAGCCTCATGGAAGTCCAGTAAATGCTCAACTGGTTCCTTCCAACTTGTTGCATGAAATTCAGGGAGGAAATCTTCCCATTGGTCTCTATCAGGAAGTGCATTAGGAAAACCAACTATCTGAGAAAAGTCACAGAAAGCAAACCTTTGAGCCAGAATTTTCTCCATATCGAACCAGTGGAGTCGCCAATCAATCCTCGAATAATGGATTCACCAGGTGAAAGATGCGTAGCTTCAAGCGTGTCTGGTCCTTGTTCACCATCAAAGGCCAGATCTTAACATTGTTGTTACCCCAGGAAGCTTGTCAAGATGAGAAAGCAGCTGCTGAAACCTTCTCGAGAAAGCTCCTTAGGGTCAGCTTTCAGGTGTGCTAACAGTAGTCACAGCTGAAACAGTGATGTGGAAACAATGGAGTCGCCACAATGGAGTCGTCAGGTGCATAATAGAAATATTTAAGGGCTCTGATGTCTGATGCACCTTCAGAATCAGAGGCTCAATGTCGTTCTACCCAGGGAAAATCTTCAACTTCATCCCCGACAACGGTGCTAGAAATGTTAGCGCTGGAGGTCGCTCCTGGATTGCAACAGGAGCATAACCTGACAGCCATCAGTTTAATGTCACATTTTGTTTAATGAGGTGATCAAATGGAGGTTAACTCAAGACGATGTAGCTCTAACTCTGAAACTAGGCCAAGAATGCATGGGCAAGTGAGGTCTTGCATGAACTTCAGACAGTGAGGTGTAGTAAGGGTGAGTAGGGGGAAGACTTATATCAGGGAGATGCGAAGGTCTGTGGTAAAAATTAGGTTTCTAACAGACTGTAGAAGAAGGCATCCAAACGAAAGATCTTCTTGCGCTCAAACACAGAAAACCAGAGAATACAATAATGCATAAATAAATCCTTTATCGTGACATAATTGCAATGATCCGCACGAATCATTCGTTCACGAACTCTCTTAGCATGAGATGAAAATTAGATGAAGTAAGAAAGATTGTCTGTCATAAAGCAAGAAATCTCATATGCAGTTGCATAACCATAGAAATAGAGTCTATGCTAAAACTTTACAATCGGGAGCTCTGCTCTACCATCGATAGATACAAAAAATGGCCAAAATGCCTACATATGCTCTTCCCCATTTCACCCAGTAGAGGTGTCTCCTCAATCACATCTAGCCTACATTCTACTGTCATACGCTACCTTAATTCTTTATGGCTCGCGCCAGGGGGGTAGCTAAGCCCTTAAATGTTGAATTGGCGTGTGCAGGCTTCCCTGGCGAGTTGGAGACTCGGCATGGCTTCCATGCAAAGAATCAGTATGGAGGACCATCTTGGGTGGACCTTCAGCCGGGACGTCCATACCCTGTAATTAATGAGTGAAGCTAGGCTTCAACCACCTTATCTCTTCTTCGTTTATCCTCAAGCTGGAGCCTTTGATCTCTCTGTCAGAGTGCTTTTGGCATTTCGGGGTTCGCAGATGAGAAAGGATTAGGATTTTTCTCCTTTAAAGTCGCGATGGGTGAAATGCCCAGAGGGCCTAATGTTCGCCACGTGTTCCCCACTGATTTGACGGCTCTGAACTAAACCGGTAATACTGTGGGCCCAAGTTTCGGCGCTTTTGGCGCTATCGAGGTTCAGGGTTTCGAAATGTAAAATGGCAAGGAGTGCTTACCGCTTGAATTCCCGAATATCGTCATGACGCGGATGCATGTTGCGCGTCCTTCATATGGACAGCGTAGATAGTATTTTCTATTATAAAGGGGCTATCCCCCCTTCACCCGCTCGCTTGATATGACCTGGTGCTGAGATCCTGGGCTTAGTTCGAAGGGAGCTTTGGAGTTTCGCTGATCGGCACTTTCAAGTGCAATGGATGGAGAGCTTCTTGACTCCCGATACCTGATACGTCGACAGGCTGCCACCTGTCCTGGTTGGATCGGATGACCCAAATCTGATTTGAACTATTGGTTCTCCCTCTTGCGCTAAACCTTGGGCAACTCGGTAGCTCTGAAAACTCGATGACCGTCGATCTGCTTTCTAAATAGATCTTGGATGCTGCCAACGCTATTCTTCCTGCTCGCTTGCCTTGCTACCAGAAAAACAGGGATTCTCCCGCGCTGCCCTTGGGCACTTCCTGAGCAACCTGTAGACCTGGGTGCTTTTGTGCCTAAGACAAAAATAATTGCTAACAGTAACTATGTTTGGTTGTCTCCAAAATTACTCTATATTTTTCATCTAGGGCATTAACCGACTAAAGCCAATAACTTGGATCATGTTCCTTCTAACTAGATTTAGATACTAAGTTCCATATAAGTATACCTTGAAATTTTTGTTGTCACCATGTTTGTGTGGGTTTGTTCTTTTGGTCACTTTTCTATTAAATATTTCCTTGAGCTAATGATATAGTTGAACCTGTGACAAGCACACAATTGTAACTATGTTCGCTATAGTTAATGATATTTTTCTTAAATTTGGATTTGAGTCCTAGTTGATGCCATAATTTAGATTTATGTGTTGTGTGGTGATTAATTGTAGCAATGGGAAGAACTTCTTATCATTCAATTGAGTTCAGTAATGAGGTCTGTATTGTCTTTGTCCAGACTATGAATAGGATATTTAAAACAATCCAGTATCAAGGTTCCTATTCCATTCCACATGCCCTGTGAGTGGAAGGAATGCCCTTTTTAATACTATAACCCCTTGTCCATCTGATGAATTTGTTCTTTTTTAAACCAATTCTCTCCAAGGTGATATTGTTTGCTTATTATTTCATTGTCTATGTCTACCTTTGGTGTCATCGCCTATGTTATACACTTTTGTTGTAATTTCAGTGTAAGTATAAATACAATTATATTTTGAGGATGATTCATCTTTGCATCCATGAATTGGATATCTACAATTGCAATCTTTGAGTGTGAAAAGTATTCCACTTTGTTTTTCTGAGTGGTGGGTGTGTCGTGTTCAACATTGGTGGTCCCTTCTCCATTATGTTAAAACAAAAGACCTAGTTTCATTTTGTTTGTGTATATAATATATCCACCCTTTGTGTCAACACTTCATTTATGTCCTCTACTACCGACACTCCTGTAGTTCTCTCTCTACCTTCTTTTGGTATCCATACTAGAGAATCCTAACTCATTTTATCATGAAAATGTTGGGATACAGGGGATAGATCTTACATTGACCTCTAAGGATGGATCATATTAAGATAATCACTTCCTTTCTTCTCTCAATCAAAATAGTTGGTGGAAATGAGTGGTAAGAACATACCTAGGTCACACAAAATACTAGATTGGATGGGCTATGCACTTTTATTTGACCTCCATCTAGCAGACCTACCCCCACTAGGATTTTGAGGAGATCTCTTTCTTATCACAATTCATTTTCCACTACAAACCCCCTTCATGAAACCAACCTTCAATCGCTAGGTATTTTTAATTTCACCCATGGTTACATAGTCAAGTCCTCTCAAATCTGGACTCTCCCCTAAAGACATTATCAGGCAATGAATTGGCTAATCTACGGTTGGTGACTCACCAGGGAAATCATCTTCTCCCTTCTCTATTTTTAGTACTATTTTTGTAGTGACGTCAAGGGCTTCATCTTCTAACGAGGATGAGCATCCCTTTTTCATGTTACATATGAAATTTCCATTTTGTCATTTCTCTTTTTTAGTAGTTTAACTTATTTTGTTTTACAATTCAACTTCTAGGATATGCTACTATGATCCCACAATGGGTCACTACTCAATTGTACTTTTGAGTCCCATTTACCTACCTTTGAGGTCATTAGTGAACATTGATAAAATTATCATATCTTGGTAGTCTTACATTTCCCTATTATTGGGTACTTTCATTCATAAAAATAAAAAATCAAAAGTCAGGTATCCTAACATAAAAAAGGATCAAGAAAATCATTTCCAGTAAATCCATAATCTTTCATTTGTAAATAAAATATTCATTGCACCTTGATAATCTCCCCAAAGGAAAGAAACATGCCATACATTTAGTAAAATGGGGATCAAATTTTTTTGTAGTTATTTATAATATTCATTTAAAAGGAGGCATTACTTAGGTCCAGTTAATAATAAGTTGCTTATATGTCAGCATTTTGAGAAGATCAAGAATTTCTACTTAGTTGGTGTTGACATTAATAATACACATGCTTGGTTTGAACACAAATTTATTGGAATGGTAAATATTAAAAGTGTTTCAAGGAATTTCCTTTGGACAACACTCTTTGTGAAGTTTGTTGTCCATATTCATTAGAAACCTACCCTAACCTATCCACCACTCTAAACTATTATACTCCTAACGCAAGATCTCTAGGCCTCTCTCCTACTATCCTAAAAACTCACGTCCATCCTCAGGATTGTCTACCATTTGACTATCCTCAGCTATTTTTGCAGCCCCAACCTACCTAACGTTGACCTATTTTCATACTATCTCACCCTAGGATATCTGCCCTTTCATGCCTAGGCCATTATCTCCCTAACGCAAGGCTATTAACCCTATCTCCTAAACATTTAGACACCCCACGGATACCTACAGAAACCCTTACTGCTGACTGTCTTGAAGTCTTAATTTAAGACCCTATTCCACTTTGACACACCCCTAAAAACAAACTCACATACCTCATAGTCACTCTACCTAAACCGCCTCCCAAACTCAAATCATAGTAAAACCTTCAATTATGACTGTGTGAACATAGTCATTCCCAACCACGTTTAATTTGTTTTTGAAAAATATAATTCATGGGGAACATAACCTACAATTTGCACACATAAGCAACATTAAAAATATTAATTTGTGTGCATCTGGAGGGGTTACATATCATTTGCATTTGCATATTTAGGACAAGTAGGACTGATACATATTGAATTGAATTCAAATAGATAGTCCCAACTTCTGATATGTAATGAACTGAGAAGGATACTATTGGATTATTGGATTGATACATATGAAATGTTTTGTGGCTTTGAAATATTGATGTCTTGAAATTAGTTTGATCAAAGTCATAGATACTTCAAAGAAAATTATTGTGCTCTATTAGGCAATTGTGTGTATCATTAAATTTAGTCATTGATTGATCTTAATAATTTGAATACTTGCATTATTCTTGAGATTGAAAGCATCATCCTCTAGGCATTGTATACAAAAACAAACACATGTGGCATTAGCACACTTAAGTGAATATCTTGTTGTCACATACATTTCCTTGAATCATTCATTGAATATCTTTTAGATGAGTTTACATGAAAGAGTTATCATTGGATTATCTGAATACTTAGATAGACCTCAGGATATCCTATCCTGAGGTCATCTCATCATAATTGGATATCTTGTACTTGACTCCATAACCCCTCTGAGACACTAGCCTTCTATTGATACTTGATTACATTGCCATATTGATTTCACGAGCCAACTATGTGCTTGTCTCCGGGACATTACATAAATAGATTTTTTACTATCTACTACTTGAGTATTGTCTTCAGGATATTTACTGATATTGATCATTTAATTCTAGGGAAATAGACTCATTGAACAACTAATAGTTATATTTTTGAGTCTTGATGCCCAATATTTTGACTATAAAATTTTGAAAATAGCATGGGTATTGGAAACACTACTGTTGTTTTTTTTAAATGGCATAATTTCACTTTGAGCTTCTCAAAACTTGAATTGTTGCTTTGTTTGCGGCTGGAATATACAGATTTTTATTAATATGCTTTGGAGTACATTATTGGTATGCATGAATGTAATTAATCAGTCCATGTTATTTATAAAGTTTGAAGTTGTTAGTTTAAGTTTCTATGTGGTGATTGTTATCATAGTTTAGTATTTGTTATGTTGCAAGTATCTTGTTCATTGCATTAGCTATGCATTGGTAGCTTCAGTATTGTTAGTGGAAATTTTTACTCACAATTTATTTGTTTTGGTTCTATCAACTACAAGGAGAGATTCTTTGGAGAACATTGTGATTCGTGGCTCAATGAATTTCTCTTTAATTTCCTTTTTCCTAAAACCAGTTCCTTTTATTTACCTCTACAACTTCATTCTTGCTAGTGCTTTCCCATAAAAATGGATGGTTTGTAGACCCCATTCTCCCAATGGTTTTGTCTTGGTAAGTATTTTCCAATTTCAAATGGAATTCCTTTGTCATTTGAGCCTTTCTAAAGAAAACTAAACAACCTTTTTTGTTTTTCTCCAAAATCCCTTTAGGGATATACACAAGAATGTCAATAGACAAGAGTGGCTTCAACCTATGATTTTATTAAGGTTAATCTCCCTCTCCTTGATACCCATTGAGTACACCAACCTGATTTTTGTTATCCTCTTTTTCATGCATCCACATACAATCCCTGAAACGATAGGAGTTTTCATTTAGTACAAATACTAGGTGTGTGCAACCCTTGTTTAAATATACCTCATTTGTGGAAGAGACTATTTTATTCTTCTACTTGATATTTCACTATTGCAACTGAATGAGATATAGGACTTGATCAGATTTAGTTCCATTCCAGTGGCTCTGCAATAAAGATTAAAAATTTTCTTCAAAGATTCTGCCTCCCGTAGTGAACCAACACTAAAGAGGTGGATATTGTTGACATAAAGGATATGGATTAAGGACAAGCAATTTGTTAATTAAAACAACAAAGGATGAGAAGGTTAGGCACCCTTCAATCTAGTTCTTAAATGGACAGTTAAATCCTGTGTAATTCAATATAAGCCTTAAATACAACCAACTTACTCTGCCATAAGAATTTTGGTTGACCAATCTTAATTACAATTGTCTTTTTTATGTCAATTCAATACAATACAAGACTTCTTTTGCTACCCCGAATCATGATTTTTTCTTTCCTCTAGAAATTCAAATGTATCCACTAATATAGCTCTAGATAAAATAATTTTAAGTCTTGTTGTTATTATTTCAATTGGAAATAAGCATGTAGATGGACATAGTGAGATTGAGAGTTGATGGACTATTCTTTTTAGGTATTAGTGCTATAAAGGTTTCACTCATTGCTCTTCACGGCTATCCATATGTGTTGGATTCCACCACCACTACTAATAAATCACCTTAGAAAGAATTCACCAAGTTTTATAATTTCATCTATGGTGTCCCTTTCTGGAGCTTAAAATAGGTTACTGAAAGAACTACTCTCATATCTGCAAGTTCACATAACTTTGAGGTTATTTCTTCCATTTGGCTTGGGAATTTTCCAAATTATATTTCTGTATTGTTTCCCTTCAAAATGATTTTGAAAGAATGTGTGTTCATCACCTTTAGATAGTCATACTTCTCTGCTCTTTAACCTTCATTTTTCCTCCTCCCATTAAAAAAGTTTCATCTTTCTTTCTTGCAAGATTTTTTAATTGTTCTTTTTCTTCTTCAGAGAAGAGGTCATCGGGAGTTCTAATAAACAAGTCTAAAAGTCTTCCTTTATCTTCGCAATGTCCTTTTGAGATGTATTGTAATTTTTATTTTTCCTATATTATGGTTTCCTTCTTGATTCTTTGTAAATTTTGGTAGAATGTGAACATTCCAGTCTCCTTAGATTTAGTATTGAAGTTAATGATACTAACCTTCAATAGAAGGACTATCAAGGCCTACTAAAAAAACAATTTTACCCTACAAATCATTTATAGAAAAACATGAAAATTTCCATGGCCTTGCACTCTAGTTTCAACRCTTCCAGTAGTTGGTGGATGGGTAGTATTTGACCTCTAAGCCTATTGACAATGTRGATGCTCCATTTTTTGGTCCTCATTGAGTGACATATTTGTTATTGGGAGCGAACCCATTGAAGACTTCTAAATGTACTTGTGCCTATAGAATGCCAACCCGGGTGACTGCTCATGCTCCATCTTCTTTACATGTCGTTGTAGCCAATTGCAGAATCAAATAAAGACTGTATAAAAGGATGTCCGAAGTGAGGCAAACAAAGAGATCCAACAACTCAAATCCAACCTTGAGGAGATGCACAAAAATGTATAGGCAAGCCAAGGACGGGCCATCCAGTAGGATGAGTTGGTAAAACAACTACAGGCCAAAGTCAATTCTACCGAGAATATGGTTGTAAATATAGAAGCATTCCAAGTTCAGGCACTAGAAGTGTGAAAGAAACTAGAAGTAGCACAACTAAACCTTCTTGCTAAGGTAGAAGCTGTCCAAAATCACTTTTGGGTGATGGACCAAGCATTAAATAACATTGATCTGAGGGAGAGAGAGGCTATTGCTTCCAGAATTGCCTTCCAAGAAGCAGCTATATCATCAACAAAAGAAGGAGTAGCTATGGCTTCCAGGTTGTCCATTTCGGAACAAACCAAAGGTGATATAATACTAAAGACTTGGGAGTCTAACATAGTTGAAGGTAGGAAAATGGCTAAGAAAGTGAAAAAATCTTGTGAAGGAGATTTGTGTTCACTCAACAAGGAATTATTAGGCCTTGATAAAGATGACAACTCTAGAATATCGGTTCAGATTGATATAGCAAAGCATTTTCTTGACATCAAGACGAATATGGAAGAAGATCAAGATGAAATCTCACAGATAAAATAGGTTGATATTATTCAAATAGACAGGTGGCTAGTGAAGCCTAATCTACAACTACAGTCTGTAATTTCAAAAGACAAAAGAATAGAAGAAAGATTACCCCAGTTGGAAAAGAAATTATACATTTTTTAGGCTAATAACTTAACAGAGCCCTCCATGTTGCTAGCTCAATTTGTGAGAAGATGCATCAAATGTGTTGAGCAGGGAAAAGTCAACACCTCTAGAAATCAATGAAACAACCTGTGTACGTTATCTGTCTCAGGACTAGAGAATCAGAAATAAAACATATATGCCAGCATAATGAGAAGACCAAAAGAAATGCAAGTGAAGAGTTTCAGATTTTATATTTTGTAACTTTAGTAATTCTAGAAATAGAGGAATTCCAACCGATTCAGGTTGAGAACTTTTTGTATAAATACACATTTCAAAGAATGAAGCAAGGTTGCTTCTTGCCATATTGTAACTGAGAAAACTCATCCTTTGTGAGTATTAATACAAGTGCAAACAAGGATTCCAAATTTTGTGTTGTTTGAGTTGTCTGCCCTTCTTTGTATTCCACATTTATAGTTTTCTTAATGTTACACTTTGGTAAGTGAATGGTTACACTTTAGTACAACATCTATTGTAATCATGTTTTAGTTATTTGATAAACACACAATTTTTCCTTTGTAATTGTTATCAACAAATACAAGACCTGCATGTTACTTGGATCACTACATCATACATCCTTCAGGAGTACATTCCACCCTTTCTTCTGCTATAAACAAAGTAAGATTCTTCTATTATGGTTTCCTTGGTTTGTTTAATAGTTTTGTGATTCTCTTCTTCATCACTCTTTTTGATAAATTGAATCAAACGACGAAATACGACCTTTGTTCTATTCAGCTATTAATTCCATTTGAGGATTTAACTCTTATAGAACTAACGGAAGAAAAAAAAATCTTAAATAAATCATTCCTTAATTCCTGATGCCTAACATTATTGTTTGAGCTTTAGGTTTAATCTCAAGAAAAACATCTTTTTAGCGTTGTTGTCGGGGACGGAGAAACGAAGTTATTTTTCCCTGAGAGAATGACATGGTAAGTTTCTCTCTTTGACAGTGATCAAAGATTGAATACATTTTAAGGCTAATTTTATTTTTCACTTGGTGACTCCACCACTATTAAACTAGCATTCATTCGAAGGAATACCAGAAAGAATCCAGACGATAAGCAGACTACACATGTATCCAACCCTGAAAAAAATTTAAAACCAAGGGAATACCTCAAGAAAACCATTGCGTCCACAAGTAAGGTTTACCAACCTAAACCTACACAGTCTAATGCCAAGGTTCCACCTGAACCCTTAACTTCACAAGAAGTTTCCACTCAAATCTATTTCAGAGAGACATCAACTAATAGAATTGAAGCCAAAATCAAAAACCCCGAGTTGGTTTTACCCGAGATTAAAGTCGGGACTGATTTGGTTGTCCTCCTTACTAATAAAGGAAAACAACCCATCTCAATACCCACTTTGATTCATATTCCATCAGTCTCTGAATTAAAAGTTCCAATTTCCTGAATTTTTGAAGAAAATATCTTACACTCAGATTCAACTCATGTTCGTTATCCTGTCTATATATCTTGCAAATCTGAAGAACCTAGTCCTCATCTTTATTTTCCCCCCTTTTCCAATTTTCTGTCTCCTAAAGACCATTCCCTAGAAAAAAAAATTCTTCGGCCCGAAGTAATCGGAAGGCCACTCTACATCTTTGAAAATCTTCTCTACAATCTCCAAGTTTCACCCCCTAGATTATCAATGGTTGGAGCCGGAGGTGGTGCCAGAGGGGGAGGCGGTCAAGGACCACACATACCTCCTAGAATATTTGCTAAAGTAGCTGCTAGATATGCTCCTTTAGTACTCCTAGTTCCTCTCCATGATTTACCTAAAAATTATATGAAAAACCTGCCAAAATTTACAGGAGAAGGAGACTTAACATCCACCGAGCATATAAATTGTTTCGATCAATTCGTCGATGTTATTGGCCTTGAGAATGAATATGTTTATTCCAAACTCGTAGTTCAAACCTTCAAGGGACAGGTGATAACTTGGTTCCGAGGATTGTCGGTAGGTTCTATAGCAACATATGATGATTTACAAAGTGTCTTTCTTAGACAATGCGGGGAGAGGAAAGATCGCCTTTATTATTTGACATAATTCAGAGCTTTAAGAAAGAAAAATTCAGAAACAGTTCTGAAATTCATTCAGAGATTTAATAAATTATATAACAAAATTCCAGTTGAGGGTTAAACCTTCCCATCCTGCAGCAAAGGTGACTTTTGCCGGGGCTTTTGAACCCGACTTTGCCCTACCGTTGAGGGAAAGGAGAGCTGCAAACCTCACTAGAATGCAAGATGATGTTGGAGAAATTGAATCAAACATGATGGCATCAGGGAAGTTAAAAGCTAATATTGAAGCAGGAAATAAAGAGACCAGACGATTCAGAGAAAAAACAGGACACCCGGATCTGGGAGGTCTACGGAAGATAAGATGGACGACATGGAAAAAATAATCAAAGAATTATAAAATAAAATCTCAAAGATGGAACTGGACCAATCTAAAATGGATCAGTGCACTAGAAAAGATTTCAAAATAAATCCTAATCCCCAGACTCAACAAAGACAGATTAAAAATGAGGATAAAAAAATCAAAGTCTCATTTAAAACATAAAACTTTATGCAAGGAAATGACATGCAAGACTATGGAGAGTCGGATGAGGATGTAAACAATATCAGTGATGATGACAAAGAACTTCACTTAACCAGGCAGGACTATGAGAAGTCTTTAAGCCAAGAATCTATGTCTAGAAGTGAGGGAAGCATAAGTAATTTGGGGGATTCAGATTATCAAGGAATCACCGACTCTATTATGGTCAAGCTACAACAGAAGTATAATTTAAGGCCTAGAGACAAAAACTCTACCATAGATCCACCGAAGAATATCCTGTCAAGAAGTAAAAAGAGTGAGACAACTCAGATATCCGTTGAAGCTCAAGTTGCCAAGATAAAAACTGTTGAAACGTCAACCGCTAAAACAAAGAGTTCAAAAACAAAAGAAACTCAAGCCAATAGACAAGAAATAAGGGAAACAAAGATCCCAACCAAAGAGACTGACAAGCCGATTGGAAGTTTCAATCTGGAGAACAAAATTAATAAAATTAAGATTCCTATATCTCTGGTTGAACTAGCAAAAAATCCTAAGTATAAAAAGCAGATTGCTAAAATGATAACTTTCTCTGATGCAAAAATTCATGCGGACACTATTAATTTATAAGATGATAAACCAATTATAATGTTTGGTCCGCGTAGTGAAAATACTAAATATCTTGTTGCCCCCTTTTATATTACTCTGACTGTGCATGATCACTTACTACATAACTGTATGTTGGACTCTGGAGCCTCACATAACTTGATGCCCAAAGTTATTATGGAAAATTTAGGTCTTGAGGTTACCAGACCATACTGGGATTTGTATTCTTTTGACTCAAAGAAAGTTAAATGTCTTGGTATTATTAAAGACTTGTTAGTTAATCTTGTGCAAATTCCTGTGAAAAGTGTTCTCATGGATGTAGTAGTTGTTGATGTTCTAGAAAAATATGGTATGTTGCTATCCAGGTATTGGGGCGCCAAACATGGATGATTGGTTCAATTGGATATGACATATGCTACAATCCCAATTTTTGGTGGACAGTTCACGTGTCTTTACAGAGAAACCATATTGGCATATACTGTAAGCGACCCACAAAAACTGCATAATTACCCAATATATGTCGCTGATCAGGATTAGGGGAATTGTATATTATAAATCGATAATGGTTTTGATGCATGTATGGATGAAATTTGTACAGAATACAGTCGTACAAAATAAATTTGTACAGAAGAAAAGAACAGAAAAGAAAAAATAAAAAAAACAAACCAAAATGTTAATAGTGTAGGATTTTGGAAAATGTATTTTGACAGTGCTTCCTTTTGGAAAGGAGAAGGAGTCGACGTGTTGTTTGTGGCACCTGGAGAGGAATTCATCATTTATTTCTCATACAGACTACAGTGGGACGTCGACTACACCAATAACATATTTGAATATGAAGCTCTTATCTTGGGACTAGAGGCCGCCAAGAAGTTGAAAATTAAAAATTTGATAGTCTATGGTGATGCTAAATTAATTATAAAACGGATAAGGCAACAATATCAATTCAAACATCCGAGGTTGAGGTCATACAAGAACTGTGCCTGGGATCTGATAGATTTTTTTTTCTCATATTTCAATATCCATCATATTCCCAGGATAGAGAACCAACAAGCCGATTCTCTAGCGAAAGCGACTGCTACTTTCATGCCTCCTAGTGTGCTAAAACTAAAGTATCACATAGAAATGAGGCACATATGTTCGATACCAAATAATGTACATCAATGGTAGGTATTTGAAGTTGATGATAAGTTAAAACAGTTTCTGGAGATGATTGACGAATTTTCCGAAACACACATCGACCAAGAAAACCAGAACGACCCAACTTGGATTATGCAGGAAGGTGAAGATCCTCAGGAGTTTAAAGATAAGATTTCCAATCACCGCATGTTGGTACTGAAGAATAATCATATCCCTAAAGTTCTGATTCCATTATAGATATTATTTGATCATGACGATATTCCCTTGAAGTCTACTTTACAGTCTCAGCCTAAGGAGGTTGAAGATTGTAATATAGGCACCAAGGAAACTCCTAAGATGGTAAAATTATCTAAGTATATTCCACCTAAAATGAAAGGTAAATATGAATAATTGCTCAAGCAGTATAAAGATGTTTTTGCCTGGTCCTACGATGAATTGAGAACTTACGATACCACCATAATCGAACACAAAATTCCTCTGAAGCAGGGTGTTAAACCATTCAGGCAGAAGCTGAGATAGATAAACCCCATACTACTACCCATGATAGAAAGGGAGGTGAAGAAGCTCCTAGAGGCTAAAATCATTGTTCCACTCTGATATTCCGAGTGGGTAGCCAATCTGGTTCCGGTTAGGAAGAAAAATGGTGAAATCAGACTATGTGTAGATTTTAGAAATTTGAACAGATCATCACTCAAAGATAACTATCCATTACCTAAGATGGATCACGTATTGGAAAAGGTAGTCAGAGCAGATAGAATGTCCATGATTGATGGATTTTCAGGATATAATCAAATTGTTTTCCATGAGGATGATAAAGAGAAAACCGCGTTCACCACCCCATGGGGTACCTTTATGTATGATAAAATGCCATTCGATTTGATGAACGGATGAGCCACTTTCCAACGAGCCATGAACATCGCCTTTTTCAGTGAAAGAGATAAGTTTGTTGTCATTTATCTTGATGATCTAACTGTGTTTTCTAATTTTGATGAAGAGAACCTGTTGCACCTCAAACAAACGTTTGAGAAATTTTGAAAATTCGGTTTGTCTTTAAATCCCAATAAATCTCATTTTGCAATGCAGGAGGGTAAACTCTTGGGCCATATAGTATCTATGGATGGAATTAAAATCGACCCGAAAAGGGTCGAAGATATACATACTATAAATATTCATAGGAATAGAAAGGAGATCCAGTCATTTTTAGGATAAAATAATTTTTTAAGAAGATTCATCCCAAACTTTGTTGAAATTATAAAATTGATTAGAGATATGCTCAAGAAGGAGGTCAAGTGGACAACCGAAGTCAAAGCATCATTCGAACGTATCAAGAGGGTTATAGGTGAAGCACTGGTACTGGCAAGCCCAGATGATATGAAAGAATTCTTGATTTTCTCGTTTGCCTCTGAAAACACTATCGCGACCATGCTATTACAAAAGAATGACGAGGGTTTCGAGTAGCCAATCATGTTTTTTAGCAAAATTCATAGATATGCTAAACTAAAATATGATATATTGGAAAATCAGGCATACACAATGGTAAAATCCCTCAAATATTTCAAAACTTATGTTCTTGATTATAAAATAATCTCTTATGTACCAACCAACACTGTCAAGGATATATTAGTTCAGCCAGATAGTGATGGTAAAAGGGGCAGATGGTTAGCTAAAATTTAGGAATTTGACCTAGAAGTAAAATCGACCAAACTTGTCAAATGTTGAGAGCACCAACTCTCTATTTTCTCTAGCACCTACTAGAAGGAAGCACCAACTCCCTGGTTTCTCTAGCACCCACTAGAAGGAAGAATCAACTCCCTGGTTTCTCTAGCACCCACTAGAAGGAAGCAACAACTCCCTAAGTGTTCCAGCACCAACTGGATGGAAGCACCAACTTCCAGTCACACAAGCACCAACCTGTATAATAGAGAACAACAGTTCTCCCTTGCACCACCCTGCCACCCCAACTTTTCTGACAGCAACCAGATGGAAGCTACAACTCCCTGTGTTCAAGCACCCACTTGAACCTCTGAGGACACCAGTCCTCCCTAGCACCTCCCTACCACCCTGATTATAGATATTTTCTACTGAAACTTATTACAGTGATTCAATAGTTGTCATTGGCTTACTATGCTTATCAATGTTCTGCTATGTTGCTCTGCTCTCCTGTATCAGTGTCTCTTTGCCTGCATCTTCTTGCGCTTTCTGATCTTTGGATTTTCTCTACAAGTGCACCTCAGCCTTATTTTACTGTCTCAGCTATGCATCTCTGTTATTTGATTATGTTGCGCTTTATTCTCTGCGTCTTATTTTGATTCTATGAATTACGCCTCTTCTGTGTATTTCAGATCCTACCCACAGCATGTTATTTCCCGTGTGTAATTCCTCTCCACAGCAGCCTCCATCTCTTCTCTGTTCTGCTTATTTATACTATCTGTGCACCTTCTTCGTCCTCCATGCACAGTGCCTCTACATTCTCTTCACCGTGCCACTATTCTGCTCATCGGGTTGTTCACTGCCACTCCACTCTTTCTCTGCTTCACTCACTCAGGCCTCAAAAAGAAACTGCATCTCGCTTCTGTCTATCCCTCATCTGTTACTCATCTCTGAGTTTTATCTCACACTACGCATACTGCAATTTTTCTTTTCTTACAGTTCAACTCATTTTTTCATTCAATACAACCCCCCACACACAGTCACTGGGTATTTCTTTTATCCACATCCTCTTCAGTTACACCTTGAATCTTCTTGGGAAAAAACACCTCAGCAACTGAATCACCAACCATCCAAGAACCATGATTCGGTTATGCTAATTGAATCATAACTAATCGATTACCTGTGAGGTGAAACAATAACCCTTCGATCAAGTTTCCAATTAACTAGCACCATTGGATTAAATCCGTAGGATTTCACGTTTATCTCATATGCCCACTAGCTGTGACCGAGCACTAAATAGAATTTGAATTTTGTGATCTCGCATCTCGACATTATTGTGATGAAGGATCTTGACACTCCAAGTTGCAATCGCCGAGACTTTGAGATGGAGCTTAGCACCAATAGCTTCTTCCCCTCACGTGACCACCGGCGGTGACCACAGACTGTGCCAAAAGGCTCTTCGTATTTCATGAACTTATGAACTTCATTGAGTCAGATCAACGGTCGAGATCTCCAATGATCTGACGGTCCAGATCTCATCGCGATCTTGCATATCATGATTCATGTGATGAAATATCTCGATACTCCAAGTCGCGATCACCGAGAATCCGAGATGGAGCTTAGCACTGCTAGCTTCTTCCCTTCACATGACCACCGGTGGTGACCACAGGTTGCGACAAAAGGCACTTCGTATTTCATGAACTTATGGACTTCATCGAGCCTGATCAACGATCAAGATCTCCAATGATCTGACAGTCTAGTTCTCATCGCGATATCGCATATCGCAATTCATGTGATGAAGGGTCTTGATGCTCCAAGTTGCGATCGCCAAAACTCCGAGATGGAGCTTGGCATCTCTAGCTCTGCTCTCAAGCTCTCAACAATGTGACCACGAGATATGACCTCTCGCCAATCAAACGATCACTTCGCTCCCTTGACTTTCTAGTCAGCGAAAAATTAATCGCTCACCACATGTCCCTCTTGGATCAACGGTACAGATTTTATCGAGATTTCACCACTTCACGAGCCTTCTTCATGCCTGATCAACGGTCCACAATCCTTGGTGATATGAAGGTCCATATCTATTCTTGATATCGCATATCGTGAGTTGGGAGGTTAGAGAACTTCCTTCCTTTGACCTTTTATTTAGCGAAATGATGATCTGTGACCACGTGTCCTGCCCGAAGATGGATGGTCCTCCTTCTTTCAGGATTTTGTAAGCCCGCTTTACCTTGCACTTTAAAGAAAGTGTAGGTTCTCCTGTATCCAATGACGGTCGAACCCCGCGCTCGGATCTAATTCCCAAGATCTGTCCTCCATCTACGCGCTCGACCTATCTAAATTCATATCTAACGGTCATCGAGAATTCTCAATGGAATCAAATGATCACTATCACTTCTCCTCCCGAGCTTACATATCCTCCTAACTTGGAATAATTTCTAAGTGTCAAAGGCCTTGACCTTTGATCCATCTAAGATCTTGAGTACGCTATCTCTCTTGAGCTTTTGGCAATGAGTTAACCTCGTCCCTGGTGCACACCTACACACTGCGTGTGACTCTACGCTAATCCTCCTAATCTTACGTTGTTCATTTTTTTCCATCGTTGTACACTCTAATCTTGCCATCAATGAAAAGCACACTCTTCCTATAAACATGCCACAAATCTCCCCCTTTGGCATTGATGGCAACCCTAAATGACTGTGCTAATCTATTTGGACCTCCAACTATAGCATCCAGTCCAGACCACTCCTTTTCTCCCCCTTTGACATCAATGTCAAACAAAACATGCTCCCCCTGAGTTGTTGCAGCATTTTTAAGAGGTATCAGATATTAAACCAACACAAACTCCCTTTGACAGGATGGACTCTCTTATTTGAGGCCTACATAATATATGTATCTAAACCAGAGTCTTCTCCTTCTGATTCTTGGACCTGTTCATCTTCATCTTCAATTGTGTCCTCTGTAGCAGCCTCAATATTGCTCACCTCTCTTACTGGGACTCCTTCATCAACCTTTTCTTGTCATAACTGGATGACTCCCCCTGTCACTATTCTCTCTCTGCTTCTGATTTTTCTCCTCCTTTGTTTCTAAAAAGATTAGATTTCCCTAACAAGGTATGTCCTCTTGTTATCTCTACAGAATGTCATGTATATAATTTTGTACATCAGAATGTTGTTGCTACGAATGTCATTGTCCTACTTGAACACTGCGCAATTGTAGCTTGTACTTTTTAAATAACCCTTGGATCTCCCCATTGATCTCTATTACTGTAATTTCATTTTTCTTCCATGATGCATACAATCCAAGGCTTTTATGACCATATTCAATCACAAGAAAAAACTGCTACAACCACTCTCATACCTTCTTTTCTTATTCTCAGACGAAGGACCTGTATCAGGTTTCTTAGGAGTATTGATTTCTTCTTTGTTGTATCCAATAGAAGATTTGTCATTTGATGATCTCTGACTATCCAAGAGCTTATCCAGGGTCATGGAGATGTTTAAGAACTTGCTTTGGGTGTTTGACTTCTCAACCTTCAAAACTTCAGCTTCCATCTCATGACATGATTCTTCTTCTACTTCTTCCATGGGATTGATGCTAACTAAACATTCTTTTATTGTATCTATGTCTTCTTCTTTACTTGCAGGGGAGGATTCAATATCAACATCATTAATTGTCCTTGTGCCTTTATTCACCACTTGTCATGATTTTACATTTACCTTACACTCTTTGGACGTGAACACCTCTTCACTGTCTCTGTCACACTTTTGACTTATACTGAGCAAATTATGTTTCATACCATCCACAAGAAGAACGTACTGAGCATCTCCTTTGTCATTACTCAAACTCACCATCCCTCTATCCTTGATTTTACCTAGTTCATCATTTTCAAGGATCACATTTCCTGTTTTTCTTTTACTTATGGACATAAGCTTATCCTTGTCTCCAGTCATGTGCTTGGAACATCCACTGTCTATATTCCCGGAGGCCTTTTGTTTTTGAGTTGAAAGTGCTAGACCACATTTTTCACTATCTTTCCATTTCCATGTGCTGATCTTTCTATCTAAGAACTTTATCCTTGGATCTGCTTTGTAATTCTTTAGATGGCAGTTTGCAGCTTTGTGGCCAAAGTTGTGATAATTATAGCATTCAATCTCATTGTTCAATAGGTCAAAGTTATTGTTGCAGCGTTGTCTACTCATTGACTGTTTTTTATTTCTTGACCTCCTCAGTTGCATGTCTCTAGACTTAATTTGGCAATTCACAATCTATGATGGTTTGTTACTTGGTTGTATCATTCTTTGTTGTGGCAGATATTTATTCCTTGGAAATCTTAATTGTTCATATCTAAGTCTTAAGGAACAATTTACAACTTTGTGACCAAAATTAGAACAGTAGAAACAATATCCATAGAAAAATTATTTGTACCTGGAAAATGGTTGTCTTCTTTGAGAAAATCAATTTCTTCCATGCTGATGATTTCCTTGAGAAGGGAGTGTATTATTTCCTTGTTCTACAGATTCAGTTCTGGCACCTTTTTCTTTACTCCTCTTGGGCGGTTGATTATCTTCCTTTGTTTCTGCAGGTTTGTTGTCGTCATTGGTTGTAGATTTGACAAACTTGATGAAATCTTTGTTGCTTGGATGACCACTACTTGATCCCTCTTCATAACCCAAACCTGTTTTCAGCTTTGGATTCCTTTGCTGATTCAGAATGGTGGCTAATCCTTCTGAGGCTTTGATACTTGACAGATTTTTATGATACAAGGCTTGAAACTTCTCCAACTCTTTTCTAGTTTTCACTACTTCTTCTTCCAGAGCTTTACATCTTGCCTTATTTTCTGATAACTATTGTTTCATAATTTCCTCGATTTTCTTTGCCTCTTCTAATTCTACTTTTAGCAGGGCAAAGTCTTCATCAGGCTGTTTACTATCTTTCTCGAACTGTATCAACAATTGTTTTTGCTTTTTGTTCTTAATTTTGAGTCTATCAATCTCTTCCAGTGCACTGATCAGTTCTCCTTCCATATCAACCACAACTTCTTCTTCATTAGCCTCATTGCCTGTGCTTTTATTATCATAATCCTCTTTGGCCATAAGCATGAAGTCATTTACCTTATCTTCACAGGAAGAGTCATTGTCGGTGTCTTCTGAGGAGTCATCATTGTTTACACATAAACTTTTCTTTCTATCAAATCTTTTGGATTTGAACTTCTCTTCACCTTCAAGGTTCTGGTCCTTCTTCTTGTGTGGACACTTATTTTCAAAGTGACCTATCTTACCACAGTTAAAACATTTGAAGGGAAGCTTGCCTTGATACTTTCCTGATCCTTTCTTTAACCTTCTCACAATTTTTGCCTCAATATCATCTAAATCTGAATCAATATTCTCGTCTACTTTAAAAGATGCTTCTCTAGTAATGGATTTATCTTTGTTGATTCTCATTTCATATGCAGTTAGAGTTTCTAGGAGTTGATCAATGGACAGAGTTTTAAGATCATTTAGTTCTTCTATTGCAGAGACTTTTGGATTAAATTTATCAAGAAAAGATCTTAAAATCTTCTGAACTAAAATTGATTCTTCAATCTTCTCACCAAGACCCTTCATGGCATTCACAAGTTATTCAACTCTTAAAAAATACTTGCTAACTGTTTCATCTTCATTCATCTTTAGTTGTTCAAACTTCAACCTAAGTGTTTGAAGTTTGGCATCTTTTAATTTCTCATTTCCTTCATAGCTGCTAATGAGTTTGTCCCACATTTCTTTGGTAGTTTGAAGATGCATCACCTTTACAAACTCATCTTCTGCAAGTCCATTCAAGATAGCATTCATTCCCTTAGCATTAAAGATAAATTCTAACTTATCATCCTT